>CATIWQ010408424.1:0-20805 GCA_949673415.1 Euphorbia schlechtendalii | reverse complement strand
ATCTCTCCGTCGATTCTACCGTCATCGACTCCGTCCACCGTTCTTCAATCTCACCGTCGACTCTTCAAAGATATTACTTTCTCAATTTTTTCTCTCCCGCCTCTGTAAACCCCATGCACAGTGTTGCTGCCTTTGCTTCGCCGTTTTCTAGTCATCGTTCTCTAATTGGTCTTGCCACCATCTGTCTCCTCATTCCTCACCAACTTTCGTTAGGTAAAAACTTGTGTTGAGTTAAGAAATTTTAGGGTTTCTGATCAGTTTATCTTTGGGTATTGAATTTTAGGGTTTCTGATTAGTTTGTCTTTTGTTATTTTCTTTGGGTATTGTTAAGTAGAATTAGTCAAATGGTGATTCTTTCTTTCCACCTGTCTATTTACTTGTATGGTGCTCTGGATTGCCTCGTGCGATTAACTTTATAAATTTGTATGACATTTATGCTGTAGACTCTGCTTGTTCTCAAATTTGGTTGTGTTTCTTGGCTTGCTTAAATCAACACTTTTGTCTAAGTAAATTACGAGTTATACTGGTTGTGCTTTTATTTTAATATGCTGTTTTGCTAGCTAATTGATATTTGCATTCTACTGATATGTTCAACCTTGTTCCTCCACTTAGCTAGCAAATTATGTTGTCCAGTTTCAAAACTATCTCCACTTGTTTTTTTTAACTTCTTTCCTTGTTTACTTCCTAACAGAACCAAATTTCAACCACATACTATCAAATTTTATGAATAAAAACTAGATGCCGTAGTGTTTTGGTAAATGTAAAACAAGAATTAGTAGCTTGCCTTTGTTCTCTAATGTTATACTTTATTTCAGTTTTGAGTTGGCTCATGTTAAATGCTGTAGTTTCCATTGTTTCTTCTTCTGCATCAATTTGTTACATAATCTTTGGACAATGAATTTTCTTTTGAATAAATTATAGTGGCAGACTTTTCTTGGTCTCTCAAGGAGGTAATCCTATTTTCTTTTCCATCTCATGTAATTGATTTGATACTACATTTTCACTCTTAATTTTATGCTTATTTTTTAAACCCGGAATTTAATCTACTTCCATCCATTACATGAGAGTTTTATGTTTCTGTTGGTTGTTCTCTTCTGTATGAATAATAGTTGTTCTTCCTGTGGCATAATATACCTATTAGTTATGTTAATGATCTGCATTTTAATCAAAGTTTGTACTATTTGTCCACTCCTAGTATATTAGTAATCATATATTTTATTGTTGCTTGTTTGGCTTTCATAGGGCACTTTAAAATTTTAGAGCTGGCCAAATGTGCTCTGTTCTTGGTTCTTTATGTCTCACTTTGTGATGACAATATTTTTCACATGTAATGACTCTGGTAAGCGCTATTTTTTATTCTATTCTCTTCACTTGCGTCGTTATTTTTTGGGTTTTCCTTTATGATCAAGTCAGGTTGATTTTGAATCATAGAGCCCCGAGCGCCAAAACCCATCACATGCTCTGGTCTTTGAAAAAAAATCCATTGGTAATTGCCCTTACTATTATTAGTTATGTTAAAGTAGCTATGTTATTAGTTATGTTAAAGTAGCTACTTTAACATAACTAAAACAACTCTACTTAAAGCACTTGTAGGAAAACTTGAAAACAATCTAAGGGTTTGTAATTTATTTCCATTATTAGTATCATATCCATTTGTGTCTGTCCATTTAGAATGATATTTTCGTATATTTAACAAGTTTTGGGAAAAGTCACCTTTTGTGGCTTCGAGTTTAAGGAGTTCTATCCTCAAAGAACATGTGCTTATATCAGTCAACATGATCTTCACTGTGGAGAGCTGACAGTTCGTGAAACAATGGATTTTTCCGAACGATGTCTGGGAGTTGGAACAAGATATGAGATGTTGTTCGAGCTTTCAAGGCAAGAGAAAGAAGCCGGTATTAAACCCGATCCCGAAATTGATGCATTCATGAAGGCCATGACTGTTGATGGCCAGGAAAATAGTTTGGTCACTAACTATATTCTAAAGGTTCATTTTATCTAACATCGTTTATTTCTCGTAACTTTTCTAGTGATATAGAAGCTAACGAGTTCTTTTTACTCGTGCCTGGGTGCTTTTGTTATTAGTTATGTTAAAGTAGCTAGTTTTATGAATAGGCTTGAGTGCTTTTGTTATTAGTTATCTTATTTTTGACAAGAAATTGTAGTAGATATAACATATTACATTTTGAATATCAAATGATAAAGCTTATTAGTTCCCATGAAATTGTTCTTCTAGTATTAGATTCTTGTTTATATTTATTGTGTTGCATTGTTTATAATTGTGATGATTCCAATGTCAGGAGTTATTTTATTAAAATTTTATAGTAATTGTATTTTAACAGGTTGAATATAGATATGTATGTAATAAAAAGCATAATTTTTTTTAAAAAAATTTAATGAAATCGCGTCGATTTATTTAAGAACCGACACGAAATCAATATAGGTGCTGGACTGTGTGGTTGAAGCAGTCATCACAATGGCGTCGGTTGGCATAAAAACCGATGCTAATACTTAACAATGGTGTCAGTTTTCAAACTGAGGCCAGATTTTAAAAAGCAATGGCGTCGCGGGCTGTGTCGTCGGTTCAAAACCGACGCCATTGTTAATATTGAACCGATGCCATTGACCATTTTTCTACTAGTGACCGTTGGTTCCACCCTTGCCTTCTTTAGCTTTAGGTCTTTAGCCTTAGTATAGCGAGCATGAACCTTCTTATACTTCAGCTTATTGAAGTGGGGCATATCCAACTCCTTCTTCTTTGGGACCACTATCTCCCTCGCTCCATAAAAAAATGGGGCAATGTCCAACTACACTACCTTCATTAGAGCAGTGATGAGGTATCCCATATGGTAGACGGTAGTAACCTTGGTCAAGTGATGCATAAGCAACACTGGCCTTTGGAATTGCTTTCCCTCTACCATGTAGTAAACCACACACCTCTCAAAGTAGGTGTAACTGTTTAGAGACCTAGTCTTGGGTAGGAAGAACTTGACAAGTAGCTTACGACAAGCTCTTGCCTCCCAGCTCATCCCAGATTCAACAATTTTACTAGCTCCATAGTGTGCGGAGAGCTCCCAATCTGCTGGGATAGCCACCTTCTTTTCATCTCCTGTATTCCTCAGCACTTTTCCCTTCAATGGCATATTCAGCAAGTTGGACACCAAATTGGCGCAAATGAGGAAGGAGACGTTATTGAACTCCACCAACAGCATATCTTCAAATCCCTCAATTGTTTAGAGGGTAGAGTAGAAGCCCTTGATGAGGCTCTTGATTGTAGTGCCTTTAAGCAATAAAAATTAGCTGAGATTTTGCTACTTGATCACTTTATGCATGAATCTATTGATCATCAAGCTATAGTTCACCTCGAACACTAGAC
The DNA here is from genome assembly GCA_949673415.1 of Euphorbia schlechtendalii. Taxonomy (NCBI): domain Eukaryota; kingdom Viridiplantae; phylum Streptophyta; class Magnoliopsida; order Malpighiales; family Euphorbiaceae; genus Euphorbia; species Euphorbia schlechtendalii. Next base: position 17,429 of record CATIWQ010408424.1, on the reverse strand, counting down.
TAAAGTCCAGGTCATCAATCCATTCCACCTTGGTGAATACTATTCCAGCGGGAAGGTGATTCTCTGCCATGAACCATCGATGTGAATGAACATCTTCTTCCTTGATTCGCTTTGGAGAGTTAGAGTTCTCTTGGTGATCGCCATTTGAGAGAGAAAGGAAAAGGATTTTGAGAAGGAGAAAATTAAGGTCGTTTTACTCATAAGCGATTAGGATTCAGAGAATGCAAGTAACCTCTCTCTTCATCTCCTTCCTGCTTTTATAGACCTCCTCAACTCGCAGAGATACATGGCACTTCCATAAATCACGATTAAAATTAAAGCTAAGATGAACACTTAATCAACCGCCTTAGTAAAACGATGAGTTTTGCAGAAAACGGTTCTAATTCAAAAGCACGTTTTTGGAAAATGTGGGCTTTTGTTTTTAACTGTGAAACTGAATCTCACGCTGTTACTTTAAGATATAAGCGGAGTTAGACACATGTTATCTCCTTTGGCTGAGTTAAGGCTTGATTTTCAACACTTAGCCAAATTTCTTGATTCTTCTTCTTCTTCACATGTGGTTTGCCATACCAATAAGCTGCCTTAGACAATTGAATTGCTCCTTTGGCAATGGTTTGGTGAATAAGTCTACACGTTGTTCCTCTAAAGGAATATACTCTAATTTGACATCTCCCTAAGCACATGATCCCTTATGAAGTGATGTCTAATGTTGACATGCTTCATCGTGCCATGCTGAATTGGATTTTTGGATAGGTTGATTGTGCTCTTGTTATCACACATAACTTCGAGACACTTAGACTTTAAAACATTGTGAGCACAGGATTTTGTACCAGCTCGTGCGTTCGATGATGACGGCTTTTCTAGATTTTTATCCTTGAATCACACAATTTTCGATTAGCCAGAGCTCGTCACTAATTTATTTTAAGGACTTTAATTATTTTTAAGGACTTGGAAAATTAGACTTTAGTAAAGTATTTTTAAAAAAATTAATTAAAAATAAAAAATAAATAAAAAATCGAGAGGAGCCCACCGAGGCTGGGCTCGTCAGGCTGGTGAGCCCGGTAGGCTGCCTCATTGGGTTCCAGCGAGCCATCTTTTTCCCTATAAATACTGGGGCCTTTTTTCATTTTCGGGACCCCGAAAATTTTACAAAAAAAATATATATTTTTACAAAAATATTTTAACAACCATTTTTATTCACTCTTCTTTTAAATCATTTGATTATATTTGGATCCAAAACAAGTTTGGATTCCGAATTTTATCATTTTAAAATCAATTTTTCTTCATCTTTTTTTTCTCAAAAAATCCTCAAATATTCTCGGATCTAAAACAAATTTAGAGTCCGAGTCTGATTATTTTTAGGATAAATAAACATTTATTTTTCACACAAAACCACAACTATAAAACGAACGAGGAACGCTCCCGGCGATCAAGCGGATAAGTCGAAGTGGATTCGCATTAAATAGGTAAGCCTCTGAGTTCCTAGATTTGTTTATTCTCGCGATTTTTTTATTTTATTTTTTTGTATGGACCTAGGAATTATTTATTTTAATTAAAGTGTTTAATTTATTTTATTGTATTTATTTGTTGTATTATGTAAACTTTCTTTTTCCTTCTCTTTCTTTTTAATTTATTCAATTGTGGAGTTCCTCCAATATACATGTTAGAACACCCCAACGAAGGAATTAAAATTATTCTCGGATAACATACCTTATTTCTTATCATGCGAGCATTTTCATTAATAAAATGAGTAACCTACGTGCTAATAAAATGAACCTTTTTATTTCTAAATAAGAAATTTTCAATCGCCGATTTTTTAATTAAGCCGCACGGGCCTCACCAAAACCAAATCGAATATATGTGCAAACGTTGTGCTATATCCTGTGCTAACCTTTTTGGATGCAGGTAGATTAGGATTAGATGTATGCCTAGGGTTTTATTTTCCTTCGGGTATTGTAATTGATATTTTTAAAGGAAATGTAATTAATAGATTAGGCGGGCGGTTGCATTCCCTGAGGTTATGTAACTTTTAATCTTTACTTTTCAGCATTTATTTATTGCTTTATGTATGGATTTATTGCTTTTTGCATGCGCGTTAAATCATACATTGCAAACTCAAAAACGATATAAGTGCAAATATGCATAATTAAGAAATACGGTTTTCTGTAGATGTAATATAATGTGATTCGATAAGAAGTAAGTAACTTATCCCGAACCCGAATCTCTATGTCTTAGTGGGCCTTCCCCCGGACGTTATGCCTTACAAGATTTTAATTCCTGTAAGAGCTAATCTAGTTGGTGACTCTACAACTAAGAGACGCCAGATTTGGGTTTGACCAATCTAAAAATGTTTTCACTTTCTCTTTCAACCCTTCCGGGTCCCCAACCTCGGTAATTATATTTTCAACAAAAACACCCCGGTGGACCATGCCTCTCATTCGCGCGTTCTCGGCCCATCGCTCTCCGTGTCATCCGCTCACAATGGCGACTCTGCTGGGGATTTTTTTTTAATTTTTTTAAAAGGTTTTAGATTTTGAATAAGTGCCTAAAATTATTGATCAAATTATTCCTTATTTTCTTAATTATGACATATTCATTATAACGCATAGCAATAGAGGGGATTAGCCCGTAATTACAGCAAAGCTTTCTCTTGTACTCATCCACCTCCCTTAAAAAATAGTACTGGAGCGAGTTAAGAACTTGTTGCCATATCGCATGTACCTCCCTCGTTAGAACCCATTAGGGGAGAGGCTTGGAGTGTATTTTAGTACAACAAGAACCTTCTACATCAACAACCCATTTACAAACCTCAAGTAAATAATCCGCATGCATTTTCCCTAGGGTGTTACCCAACAAATGATCATGCATTGTATTTTCTTGCAAGTGCGCTGCTTAGTAGCCTCGCGGTACTAAGATGAACCATACTTAAGATAGAGACTAGCCAAAAACCCTATGCGCGGGAGTAGTTTGGTTGGAAGTTGTACGTTGCATGCTATTTGCTATGTGTTTACTGCTTTCGATTCATCATGCATTATACAAATGTGGCATGCTAAGCACGAATCTTAATGCAGACACTTGAACGCACACACTTATGATGTTAAAAAATGAACATATCATCTTCGCATCATCATGATGCCAAATCGGCGTTACATATAGTTAGGATTAGTTGACACTTGAGATTATGTCACCCTAGGATGACATGAAACCACTTAGAATCATGAAACATCCTTTACCCCTTTTCAGCGAGATGTTCACTTGACATTTGACTCTAAGCCCATACAGGGTGAACATACCTTTATACCCAATTCTTTACGTGATGTCCACTTGACGCCCGACACTTAGCCACACGAGGCAATAACATATCCCACATATTACTTGCGAGATGTCCACTTGACATTCAATTCATAGCCCACGCGGGGCAATCACACAACCACATAGCCTAAACAAGGCAAATACCTACCCATGCCATTTTTCCCACGTCACGTGATGTCCCTACTGACATTCGAACCTAAGCCCACACGGGGCGAACTTATTTCAAAAACCTTACCTTACCTTCAAGGGTATACGCTTAATACCCGAACCATTCGCCCACATGGGGTAATGATTCATGCATCACCACATACCCTCAAATAGTGATGACTACACCGACATCCGAAACTCCGCAATAATTGGGAAAATTAACCAAATCATTCATATACGGTAGTTATTTGCATTTCATCAGGGTATGTCGCAATTCTTACCCGAAATTAATTGAACCTTTTCATGAGATCTAGTCATAGTATGAAATCTCAAAATATTGACCTATTACCACATGGTTAACTCGATCACCTCATTTATACCATTCACGTTACAATGTCACACAGACATCGTACAAATCTCAAATCCAACCTTGGGGGTTGGATCTTCATTTTCACCTATTTTCATTTTATATAATGGCTAACCTATTTGTTTCAAAAAGATTGGCAATCACATTATTTACCTCACATCATGGCATGTTAACCCCTTGTGAATGAAGCCATAAGATTAACATCTCACACATTTTCCATATTATGAATCATTTCACGAATCTTACATACATAGTTTGATATTCTACTTGTGTGTCCTAGCTTGGAAGAGGCCTGCTATGAGCACGAGATTTTTTACCAGCTAGTGCATTCGATGATAACTATTTTTCGGGATTTTTATCCTTGAATCACATAGTGTTCCATTATCCAGAGATCTTCAAATGGAAGTGCTACTCATCACTAATTTATTTTAATGATTTAAAATATTCTTTTAAGGACTTGGAAAAATTAGACTTTAGTAAAAATTAATTAATATTTTTTAACTAATAGAAAATATTTTTAATATTTATAAAAAATTAATTAATTAAAATAAAAATAAAAAAATAGAAAAATCGGGTCTATTCAGCCTCGCCCACGAATTGCGGCGAGGAGTGAAGCCAGCCTCGCCAAAACTCTAGCGAGGCTAGCTAGAGTTCCGATGAGGACCCCCCCTCGCTGGAATTTTATAGATCCTGAATTTTTTTCGGGAAAATTCCCTTATATATATCGGGGGAATTTTCAGTGTCTCGGACCACGGAAATTTTAGTAAAAAAAATATATTTTTACAAAAAAAATATTTTCTCGAGGAAAGAATTTTGACTTTTTAACGACTACTTTTATTCGCTCTTCTTTTAAATCCTTTGATAATATTCGGATCCAATTTTGGATTCCGAACTCAATTATTTTCAAACCAATTTTTCTCTATCTTTTTCTCAAAGATCCTCAAATATTCTCGGACCTAAAACAAATTTAGAGCCCGAGTCTAATTATTTTTAGGATAAATAAACATTTATTTTCCACACAAAACTACAACAAGAAAACGAACGAGGAAATCTCCCAGGGATCAAGCAGATACATCGAAGTGGATTCGCACCGAGAGGGTAAGCCTCTGAGTTCCTAGAGTTGCTTTATCTCTTGCCTTTTTATGTTTTATTTTATTCCGCATGTTGACCTAGTTATAATTCCGCTTTTTATTATTTTGTAAATATTAATGTAATATTTTTGTTTCTTCTTTTCTATTACTTTCAATTGTTGAAGATGCCTATTAGAATACCCCCATGAAGGGAGTTAAAAATTATTCCCGGATAACAGACCTCACATTTTACCATGCGATCATTTTCACTAAATAAAAATGATCAACATATTTGTAAATAAAATGAAGTGTTTTATTTCTAAATAAGAAATTTTCAATCACCGATTTTTAATTAGGCCACACGGGCCTCACCGAAACCAAATCGAACATACGTGCCAATGTTGTGCTATATTCTGTGCTGACCTTTGTGGATACAGGTAGATTAGGATTAGATGTATGTTTAGGAATTCATTTTCCTTCGGGTATCGCAATTTCAATTATATTTTTTGGGAAATGTAATTAATAGATTAGGCGAAAGGTTGCAACCCCCGAGGTTTTGTAATTTTAATCTTTACTTTTCCACGTATATTTACTACTTTATGTATCGATTTATTACTTTCAGCATGCATGTTAAATCATACATTATAATTTCAAAAATAACATAAGTATGAATATGCACAATTAAGAAATACGATTTTCTGTAGATGTAATTTGATGTGATCCAATAAGTAGTAAGCAACTTGTCCTGAACCTGAATCTCTGTGTCTTAGTGGGCTGTCCCCCTAACGTTAAGCCTCATAGGACTCTAATTCCTAGAAGAGCTAATCCGAGTGGCGACTCTATAGTTAAAGAACGTGGATTCGAGTTTAACCAATCTAAAAAATATTTTCGCTTTCTCTTTCAAACCTTTCCGGGTCCACGACCCGGTATATTTTCATTTTCATCAAAAACACCTTGGTGGACCGCACCTCTCATTCGCACGCTCTCGGCCCATCGCACTCCGTGTTATACTTACACCTGCTCACCTCTTGGTCTGCATTTCTTCAATCATGGCCAATCTGGAAGGGGCTCCGCCCACTGACTCAAGTGAGGACTCGAGTTCAGATTCAGATTCAGTTCAGCATGCATCTTTGACTTTTGATAGGAAGCTCGGTCTATGAGATGAAATTGTGGGGGGAGAATCACCCCTTTCTTATGGGACAAGATTGTCAGCAGACATATTAGTCATCGGTGAGCTCTGAGATTACAGTTTCCTTTAATGCCTTCACAAATAGCAATTAACTTGCATCACTTATCCGTCAATACGTTAGGAGGGTTCATGATGTGGTGTCCAACCCGGAGGCCACCCTTAATAACCACGGTTCGATTATTCAACCTAGAAACGGGGAACTTTTACCAAGCATATGGTGCACCTAGCTCCTATTATCTTGTACTTATTCGGGGCGGGACAGTGTCAGTAGAATCAAAACCAGTCTTAAATTGTTTAACTGGGATATAATTTTGTCAATCTCTCAGAGAATCATTTTTCCCTAGATAGCCTAGTCAGCCAATGTTCACACCAGGACCTTTTTATCAAGGAGTGGCCCAACAACATATCCCTAGTTAGAGTGCACCATTTCCCTCGCAGTTCTAGGCTACACCTCAACTGCCCTATTTTGCGGTAACTCCCCCCAGGGGCAATATGGCTTTTATCCAAGCAATGGGAATGTCATTCTCCAACAACCAAGCATGGCGGAATGATGATCACATGTGATTATGGGTATAGTGATGATCACATGTTGGTAAGCCGAGTAGTCAAGATTGGATCCATCGCTCCTAATATAGTGATATAATGGGAGATGTACCTTCGGGCCCCTTGTTGAAGTGACACACTCATAGACCTCTTATCAGAGTATAAGATTGAAAGAATGGGTTTCTAGTCAATCTTGATACATAATGGCTGAGTGGTATTCTTCGTGAACAATTCTAATTCAAGGATAGCTATGGCTATTACATGAGCTGACACTTTATCTAACTCAATAAATTGGATGGTACTTAATCTGATGGAAGGAGTGTATTGTATTAGTTACTGCTACAAAACTGGATCAAGTCATAAGCATGTGACATTCCAAGTATTAGGGAATTATACACCTTTGTTAGAAAGCCCATTTGATCATCTAAAGCTATCAAATTTCATATCGGTCTGAAATACTAAGCCTAAAAGTTCCTGGATGGGAAGCTAAGTTCAGGTTAACCTATAGCGGTAAAATAATTTGGGATCCTATGAGGTCACACACTTTGGGTCTTTATCGAACTAAGTAAAGAACTTATAAACTGGGTCTATGCCCGAGAATGTCTAGTTTTCGAATTCATTAGAGGAATTATTTATTGGTTGAACAAAATTAATAATTAGGGAATAAAGAGAAAATAGGGAAACATTGCATAGAGCATATCAAGGGATTTTCCAATTGCGAGTGGGCACCAAACAAACATGGGTTATTCAGATTGGGGCCAGCGCAGCTGCCTTGTGAGCTGAAAAGCTCGCAGGCCGCTAGCGCATGGGGTAAGCCTACGCGGGCTAGCAAGCTGCAAGCCCGCAAGCGCTGCCCATGGTTGCGCTTGCGTGGCTTGCAAGAATAAGCCTGCTAGGTTATGCAGGCATCCTGCAAGGGCTTGCCTTGTGTTTGGACTCACTGGTTAGCCCGAGGGTCCTAGTGACCCGCGCGGCTAACCTGCTTAGTGGGATGAGATAATCCCATCCCACTTTGTGTTTGAAGGGGAGTCAAACACTCCCCTTTTTCCCTATATATAGGCCTCCAATCTCATTATTCAATACACACACTTCAGCTCAGCTTTTCTCTGTGATTTGGATATATCTTTTTTATCATTCATTGTGCGAGATCCTTCACGGGTTTCTCCAAATAACGAAGAGTTCTTTTGAAGGCTCTTTCTAATTGAAGTTAACCTTCTCGATATTATTTTTCAGTTAGTCTTCAAGCGGTCTATCAGTTGTTGTTTACTAATTGGTTCTTCGTCTATGAGGTTTTGGTCGATAAAGATTCGTATGGATCAATCGTAGAGACTATCCTTGTTTGGAAGCTCGTGCAAATGAAGTTCTACCGAATTGCTCTAAGGGAACACTGCTACCAAAGAAAGAGAAAGCATGCATTAACTGGTATTGTTCTAAACTTAGGTGATAGGTTTCTTTTATAAGCTTTATAAATATACGGAACGTTTTAACTTAGATTATATCATTCATGGCATGCTTAGGAGATCCTTAGGTTAATTTTAAGTTTTGAAATTCCGCCTTGCAACATTTGCATGTTCAATTACTATCTTGATTAGCCAGCAGTGATCAGAGCCTGCCTTATGCTATGCATGATTGATTATAATATGTTAAAATAATATTTTCTATGAATTGATTAAAGTATTCGATGCATGACTTAGGTTTTATTTCTTGTTATAGAAAATGATGTGATAACTAGATTAAGGTTTTTCCTCAAACTTAGCCTAGGTGATTATCATATAAATTAGCAATGTTTTACCACACATGTAAATGCTTTGATTGAGGGTCATCCCATACTTCACTTAAGTTAAAGAACGAAATCTTTGAATCATAGTTGTCCATGGTATAACAAATTGAAGTGTACATGGTTATTTTGGCAAGGATTGGACTTGGCTTCTCATTCACTTTAAGGGAAGCCTCTCCTACCTAGAAATCTCCATCGGTATTAGATTTAAATGTACCCAAGAGACTGTTGTATGAGAATTAGATTCCGCATATGGTTTTATAAATGTGGTTTAAGTTGTTAATTTAAAACTTACATACATAGGTGTAGTGACTTAAACATGGACCTTATTTGTTTTGCATGCTATGTGGAGTCTTGGCATAATGAAATGATTATGATATACCAGTCCCGAGCATGTTCCCTTAGAGTTAATAATTCCAAATAGCCTAGAATTATTATTTTCATAATCATATACATCATATAAGACCTAGACTAGGGCGAGACCAACAACACCAATAAAAACCCTACAATAATATTAAGGCGGTATATAGTCTTCTCGTCATAAGTCATGATACGAACCTTAGCAACAGATGTAAGCACATGTACAACATGCCTTTCCTTAACATGTGTTTAGTCATGAGACTAGACAGGGTTAATGCTTTAACCAAAATGGGTTAGTTGTCCATATTATTAGAGGTAATGCCAGATTGGGACACATTTGAGGAGTCGTACTGTTGGGTATACACGTCTCAAGAAAGAGAACTCAAATGGATTAACAATTGCACGAGATACAAATGGACGGGTTCCAACCATGGTTATCTTGTTATGGCTTGACCTGCTATAGCGGGGGTCATGATGAGTGGCTATGGATGCTACCTACTAAGGAAAATTGGTTTGACCAAATTTCCCAAATTTAAATAGAAGGGGCTATTTGAATGTTGAGACAATAGTAGAAATTGTGTGTTTAATTAAAGACCTTATATTAAATGCATGTATATATACTAATGTTTAAACACATTTCATCTTATATCTAGGTTGAACAATGAATTTGAACATAAACTTTCACTAAATTCTTGACAACAAATTAGATGGTTCAAACTTTACTGATTGGTTAAGGGCGGTGAGGATAGTCCTCAGATCTGAAAGGATAGCTTATGTTCTAGATGAGCCCCTCCTTGATGAGCTTGATGCTGAAACTGATGCCAATGAACATGAAACATAGGAGAAGTATAGAAAATATCATGAAACAATAACATGTATAATGCTGGCAACCATGAATTCTGAGCTTTAGAAATAGCATGAGAGCATGGACCTTGATACCATGATTCTCCATCTTCGTGAGCTCTTTTCAGAGTAAGCCGAGTCTGAGAGATTTGATACATCAAAACTCTTATTCAGAATGAAGATGTAGGCTGGTACTTCAGCACCACAACATGGTGTTAAACCTAGGTTATGTAGAGAAGCTGACTCGAATGTGTTTTGTGATGGATCATGAATTATGTGTGGAACTAATTCTTGCCTCATTAACTGATATTTTTTCACAATTTGTGACTAACTATTATATGAACAAGATCAACTCCACACTGCCCAAGTTGGTCAACATGTTGAAAATGGTAGAGCCTAAGATTCGAAAGGATCCAAAGGCTTTACTTTTGGTTGAGAAAACCAAACATTCCAAGGGTGGGTCCCATTTTGGAAAGGGTCTTAGTGCCAAGAAGAAAATTAGTAAGAAGAAGAAAAGTAAGAAAGGAATTGCAAATATCTAGTTCCGATGTGGCAAGGTCGGTCACTGGAAGAAGGATTGCAAGGTTCAAATTTCTGAACAAGTGAAGAAGAAGCCAAGTGAGGCATCTGCTTCAGGTATATTCATGATAGAGAGTTTCTCTATAGTTCTCTACGAGTCTACTTTGGTATTAGATAATGGTTGTGGTACTAATATATGTACTTCTATATAGGGATTGCGGAATAGTAGGACGCTTGCAAAGAGGGAAATGGAACTAAGAGTTGGAAATAGAGCTGATAAGTGTATAATTAAACTTATTATTATGATAATTTTACACATTAAACACCATAGTTTAAGTCATTTTTATACATCATATAAAAGATTTCATGAGGTGTTTAATTTTTTTTATTCAAATGCAGGTACTAGGTTAATCTTGGAAGTTAAATGATTAAAGTTGGAAATCTATGAAAAAAGAGTGAAAAAGGTGCAAAAAGATGCGTGGAACTTGAGGATTTGGCTTAGGATAGAAGTTGTTCAAAACTAAAACCAGGCCACTATGCAAACGAAGGCTATATGTCCCTACAACTGTTGTAGCAACCCGTTCTCCATTTCCAACTCTTAGGTCTATTTCCCTGTTTGCATACCTCCTACTATTCCGCAATCCCTGCACAAAAGTATAGATATGAGTACCACAACTAGTATCTAAACCCCAAGTAGACTCATAGAGAACTATAGAGAAACTCTCTATCATGAACATACCTGAAGTAGATGCCTCACTTGACTTCTTCTTAATCTATTCAAAAATCCGAACCTTGCAATCCTTCTTCCAGTGACCAGCCTTGCCACATCGGGAGTAGATATTTGGAGTTCCTTTCTTACTTTTCTTCTTCTTACTGATTTTCTTCTTCGCACTCAGACCCTTTCTAAAACGAGACCCACCCTTAGAAGGTTTGGTTTTCTCAACCAAAAGTAAAGCATTTGGATCCTTATGAATCTTAGACTCTACTATTTTCAGCATGTTGACCAACTCAGGCAATGTAGCATCGATCTTGTTCATATAATAATTAGTCACATATAATAATTAGTTACAAATTGCGAATAAATATTAATCAATGAGGCAAGAATCAAATCCACACATAATTCATGATCCATCGCAAAACCCATCGAGTCAACTTATCTATATAACCCAATATTTAAAGAGCATGTTGTAATGCTGAAGTGCCATCTACATCTTCATTCTCAATAAGAGTTTTCTATATCAAATCTCTCAGACCTAACCTACTTTGAAAAGAGCTTATGAAGATGGAGAATCATAGTATCGAGGTCCATACTCTCATGCTATTTCTAAAGCTCAGAATTCATGGTTGCCAATGATTTGCATGCCACTGTTTCATGATCTTTTCTATGCTTCTCCCATACCTAATGTTCATTAGCATCAATTTCAACATCAGGCTCATCAAGGAGGGGCTCATCCAAAACATAATCTATCCTTTCGAATTTGATGACTATCCTCACCACCCTGAACCAATCAGTAAAGTTTGAACTATCTAACTTGTTGTCTAGAATTGGTCAAAGGTTTATTTCAGATTCATTGGGTAACCTAAATATAAGATAGAAGTTGTTTAGACATTAGTATATGTACATGCATTTAATATAAGGTTTTAGTTAAACACATAATTCCTACTATTTTCTCGACATTCAAATAGCCCCTTCTATTTAAATTTGGGAAATTTGGTCAAACCAATTTTCCTTAGTAGGTAGCATCCATAACCACTCATCACCCCACTATCGTAGGTCAAGCCATAACAAGATAACCGTGGTTGGAACCTGTCCATTTGCATCTCTTGCAACTACTAATCCATGTGAGTTCTCTTTCTCGAGACGTGCGTACCTGATTGTATGACTCCTCAAATGTGTCTCCAATTTGGCATTAGCTCTAATAATATGGACAACTAAACAATTTTAGTTAAGTCTTTAACCTCATCTAGTCACATGACCAAACACATGTTAAGGTTTGTATCATGACTTATGATGGGAAGACTATATATAGCCTTAATATTGTGGTGGGGATTTTATTGGTGCCGCAGGTCTCACCCTAGTGTAGGTCTTATACAATGGATATGAATATGAAAATAATAATTCTAGGCTATTTAGAATTATTAACTCTAAGGGAACAGGCTCTGGACTAGTATATCATAATTATTCCATTATGCCAAGACTCCACATAGCATGAAAAAAAACAAGGTCCATGTTTAAGTCATTACACCCATATCTATAAGTTTTAATTTAACAACTTATCCCACATTTGTAAAACCATATGCCAAATCTAATTCCCATACTAGAAATTGACTAAGTCATGAAAGTCCCTTGGGTACTTTTGAGTCTAATACCAATGGAGATTTCTAGGAAGGAGAGGCCTCTCTTGAAGTGAATGAGAGGCCAAGTCCAATCCTTGCCAAAATAACCACGGGCACTTCGATTCGTTGTACCACGGACAACTATGATTAAGATTTCGTTCTTTAATTAAGTGAAGTACGGAATGACCCTAAATTAAAGCATTTACACATGTGGTAAAACATTTGCTAATTTATATGATAATAACCTAGGCTAAATTTGACCAAAACTATAATCTAATTATTACATCATTTTCTGTAATAGGAATTTAAAAACATAAGTCATGCATAGCATTCTTTTATTAATTCATAGAAAATCACATTTTAACATATTATTATCAATCATGCATAGCATAAGGTAAGCTCTGATACCACTGCTGGTTAATCAAGATAGTAATTGAACATGCAATCATTGCAAGGTGGAATTTCAAAACTTAAAATTAACTAAAGGATCTCCTACATATTCCATGATTGATATAATTTAAGTTAGAACATTCCATAGATGCTTTTAGGTTTATAAAGCTTATAAAAGAAACCTAGCATCTAAGGTTAGAGCATTACCAGTTTATGCATGCTTTGTCTCTCTTAGTTATAGTGTTCCCTTTGAGTAATTCGGAAGCACTTTGTTAACACGAGCTTCTAAACTAGGAGAGCCTCTACTATTGATCAACACGGATCTTCACTAATCAAAACCTCATTGAGGAAGAGCCTGCTAGTAAACAGCAGCTACTAGACCACTCGAAAACCAACCCCAAAATAATCAAGAATGCTCACTTAAGAAAGATCCTTCCAAAGAATTCTTTGATTGTTTGGAGAAACTCATAAAGGATCTTGCACAACAAAAGAAGAAGAGGAAGTTGAATTTAGAGAGAAAATCTGACCTGAATCTATTTGCTGGTGTTAATAAAGAGATGAACTAGAGGCCTACATATAGGGAAAAGGGTGAGTGTTAGACTCACCCTCAATAAATAGATGGGATGGGAATATTCCCATCTTATCTAATCAGGTTAGCCGCGTGGGTCATGGCAACCCAAGTGGGCTAACCCACTTGCGTTGCAAGTCTAACCCTTGTGGGCTTCCCTTGCCACAAGCTTGGGCTTATGTCCCACACTAGCAAGCTTGCAGCCCGCTAGCAGCCTGCGAGCTTTTCAGCTAGTGGGGTAACCGCGTAGGCCCCACTTCAAACAACTAGTGTTCATTTGGGACCCATTTGCAATAGGAAAAATTTCCCTTGCTCCGCTCTATGTAATTTTTCCCTATTTCCTCTTTATTCCTTTTAGTTATTAATTCGGTTCAACCAATTAATAATTCTTCCGACAAATTTGACAACTTGTATTTTCGACATAGACCTAGTCTATAGGTTCTTTACTTAGTCTGATAAAGAACCAAAGTGTGTGACCTCATAGGATCCCAAAGTATTGAGCCGCTAGAGGTTAACCTAAACTTGGCTTCCCATCTAGGAATTTTTAGGCTTAGTGTTCCAGACCGATATGGAACCCGATAGCTCTAGATGATCAAATGGGCTTTCTAGCAAAGGCGTATGATCCCCCAATACTTGAAATGTCATGTACTTGTGACCTGATTCGATTCTGCAGTAGTAACCAATACAATACACTCCTTCTATCAGGTTAAGTAGCATCTAGTTTATTAAGCTCGGATAAAGTGTCAGCTCATGTAATAGTCATAGCTATTTTGGAATTAGACTTGTTCACGAATAACAGCACTCAAAAATTATGTATTAAGATTAACTAGAAACCTGTTCAAATAATCTTATACTTTGATTAGAGGTTTATGAGTGTGTCACTTCAACAAGGGGCCCTAAGATACATCTCCCATTATATTACTATATCAGGAGCGATGGATCCCATCTTGATTACTCACCATACCCCTAATCACCCATGTCATCTTAATCGTGAAGGTATGAATAAGTATAACCTAAAGTATAGTAACTCCTACAAAAGGTAACTAGTATCTCAGGTCTGAGGATCCTTGTACTGCTACTATAATAGTACATGACACCAACACATGGATATAGTTATTTTCAAGTGTCTGTCTTATAACGATCTCCAATGTATTACCCGAATACATTCATGTGTTAACTCAAAGTACCACCTTCAGCTCGTGAGATCGGTTGCTTAGTCTAATCCAAGGAGTAAGCTGACACATTCTAGTTTGTCCGCTCCATTAATGTCTAGTCTCAATGAAGCTATGACTAGAGATATTTAGTCTATTCATAGTAACACGTATGTGCAATTCTCACACCACATAGCTCCCACTATGTCCTCGCACTTTTACGCTATGAAGTAGTCACAGACTTTGTCTTATCAATGTGCATATGAATAATACTATACATATATGATACTAGTGAGATACATAAATAAAATTGAAAGCACTAATAAGTAACAAAGATGCCTTAATTATTATTACTAATAATCTGAAACTTTTTGTACATTATAACTAATTAAGACATATCTCACTAATTTCCTCTAGGGCATACATAATGTCTAACAAAATGTTCTATACATTATTCTCTTAGATTAAACATTAATAATTTGAGTGATAGCTGATTTATGAAGGGTACCTAAATCAACTAGAGTGTTCGTTAGATAGGTAATAGCTGTAATACCCATTGTGAAGGCTTCTCCAACTATTTAAAGGAGATGAAAATAATGGATTAAAAATCGAAGATGGTATCTAGGGATAAGAGGTAGGCAAGAGGCTGAACTAATATAAAATCCTTTGTTTGTATTTCTCTACCCTTTATCTCTTTACTTTACTCAACATTGTATTTATTCAAGACACATATATTCATTCTTGTGTTTTTCTTAAGTGTTTACTCAACACTGCTAAGTTTATTCTAACTCAGCAAAGTCTTCCAAATTGAGACTTAGCTTAATTTATGAGTTGCTTTTATAAACCCTGCTTGCTAATTCATTCATAATTTAAAAACAACTTTCACTTAGTCGAATCAATTAAAGAAAACCAAAAAAATTGTCCTAGAAATAGTTAAGGACATTCAACCCTCCGTATGTCCGATAATTTTAGCTGAACAGGATCAACAAGTGGTGTCAAAGTAATTCTCATCTTAAGGTTTCACCACCTTGAGTTAATGTTCCATGGATTATAATGACTTGTATGTCCTTGTACTTCACAGATGGATCTTCTTAGAGAATGAATGTTTATTACCAGACCACCTATTTTTTTATGGCCAATATTATTCTTTATCAAAAAATAGGGTGAAAATTTTCATTCTATCACAGAGCATGCTAGCATGGTTAACAAATTAAAATGGTCTCCATATCCCACCAAAGTAAGGAATGGTAAGAGAGTCAACCTTGAGAACTTTAACAACAGTGATCTTTAACTCTTGAAGGAGAATGAAGCAATTATAAATTAATTAGATTATGCACTAGATTTTACAGAGTTTAACATGGTCTCTGGATACGTGACTATCAAGAGATATGAAAGAAGTTGGAGGTCACCTAAGAAGGGACTGAGAAAGTGAAAAAAAGTAAGATAAACCTAATGACCAGATAATACGAGCTATTCTAGATGGAGCATAACAAAGAAATACAAAACATAGATAGCTACTTTTTGAACATTATCAATGAGCTGAAAGGTTTGGAAAAGGCTACACTAAACAAGAAATGGTCAAGAATATCTTAAGAAGTCTCACCAAGGAGTAAGATGTGAAGAAAAGCACGATTGAGGAGGTCCATGATTGAATGACCAATAAATTTGATGACATAATTTGAAATCTTCTAACACTATGCCATAGATGGCTTATGGCAATGAAAATGCATAGTGTTGCCCTTCAACTGTTGTCATTTTTAGGAAAAAATCAACTTATGGCAACGAAATTGAAAACTGTTCCAAATAAGTTGCTATAAATATGAAAATCTGTAAAACATGCAACAGATTAGTATATGTCGTTGCCTACAACACTAAAAAAATGAGGTGTGGTTTAGGTAAATAGTAAAATCACTTAGCGGGATTGTATCCCGCTATTGATAGTCAAAAATAATTCCTCACTTTTTGCTTTTTGCTTTTATCTTCTGCTTCTCTCTAAAAATTCCTAAACCCTTCCCTAAAACATCTCAAATCCTTGCTAGAGTTTTATGAAAATTCATTTTAAATATTTTGGACACATAGTCGCCTACCGGAGTCGATGTCGATCCCGTCATCTTTAACTTCATCTGCTTCCTCTTCTTCGCAATTCACATACACCACAACAACGGTGACAATGAGCAATTCCTATTTCCCGATGCCCTTTCATCTCCAGTAGCCGGTTCAGCCCTATGCTACACCTTTTTATACCACTCCTATTAGACCTGTTTATTCTCTTCCTCAATATCAACAGGTCAGTTAGCTGTTCATGTTATTTACAACTATGCGATTTTGACATTTAATTGGTTGAATGGATTTCAGGATTTAGAGATTCAATTAGTTTGCCTTTTGTATGTGTATTTGATTTAATTTATTCATTATGAATACATGAATTTGAGATTCTGGAGTTCATAATTTCGTTCTTAGTTGTATATATTGGATATGATTGTCTGGTCTTTGTGTACATGTGCATTATTATAGTGTTGTTGCCACTCATTGTGTTCTATATTCATATTGATGCTGGCGAATATTTGTTTTTATTCTGTTTAGTTAAGAGTGATTGAGGTAACTTGGAATTAATTGCCTCTGTCTATATGAACTCCAAAATTCAGAAAAGGAAATTTATTGAACTTGGAGTGCATTTATCTTGAGGGAAAAACATATTTTAGACACATAGTTATATGAAATATATAGTAGCAATGTCAGCTTCACTCTAATTTTTTATATGCTTGAAGTTGTTGTATATGCCCCTTGTCGTGCACACATAGTTATGGGGATGTAATTGTTTGGAGTAATGATGTGTTGATAACTAATGTGAGAGTT
>CATIWQ010408379.1:0-18106 GCA_949673415.1 Euphorbia schlechtendalii | reverse complement strand
ATACTCAATTCCACATCCGTAATAAGTTGAAATCAAGTCCGAGGACAACTGAGACCTACTCAGCAAATTGTCTATGACATACAACCATGTGACTTTGCTGTGTGGATCGGTCCAGCCCCATGTTTTCAACATGTGCCCATGTTCACTATCTACTTTACCAAGTGACATAGCAACTACATTGCTATAAATCATCCAACATACAAGTCTTTCGTTTCATTCATTCCCATGATTAAAACAGACTTGGGACATTTATAATTATCAATTAATGAATACTCTACTCATATTATAGTACAAGGTATAAATGCAGTAGATTATTGCATTTATAATGTGATGCTGCATGAATCAATGCCTTTGGAACTAGGGCACATCAACAATTCTAACACAGTAGAGGTAAAGTGCAAAATAAGAGACGAAAATGAAAAGAGAAAAATTAAAACAAAAGGATTACGTGTCAATTGTAAATGAAAGGCATGGATAAGAAGGAACAAATTATAGTACAGGAAAATGAAATAGGTAGGAGGTATTGAGGGATATTAATGAATATACAAGATTGGGAAGAGAGAAGGGTATAAAAAAATGAAGTTGAATAGATAGGAGGGGGATGGTGAAGAGGAGTAAATATAATCAACTAACTATCCCATAACTATACCCACACCCACTGCCATACCTCTCCCTAACTATTCCTTTCTTCTATGATTTTTTATTTTTTTCATTGCATTCATTATACCATCTCCCTCCTTGATGTAGTTCTTTGGGTTAGAATTCTCTAAAATTAGAGAGGGAGAGACGAAATAGAAAAAATCAGGCACATCACCATAGATCTGTAAATTGACGAGCTACTTGTCTTGCTTGCCTAAGTTTGTAAAAACCTGATATCTTCAAGTACAATTCAATTAAGTTCAGTTCAGTTAAGTTCAGTTTAGTTCAGTTAAGTTCAGCTATGTGTAGTTATAAATTTAAACTAAAATAAGTTCAGTTAGAGCAACTCCAACCATTTTCCATTCTCCAAACCTCATTTTGCAGGATTTACAGTGTTTTTGCTTCAACAATCATTCCTATTTTCCATTCCTCATTTCAGATTCCAATAAAGTAACAATATTTTATTATCATTATTATTATATTCATTTCTTTACACCATTTTTATTATAATTATTATTTAACAAATTATATCTTAACTATAATATCTTGAACTAAAATATCTTATTATTTAATTATTATTATTATTATATTTTATTACAAATAATTTTTTTTCTATTTAACATGCATATTGTATTTTATATAAAATATATTTTATATATATACAAGTAAAACGAGATAGAAATATAATACACAAGCAATAAAAAGATGAAAATATAATACACAAATAAATATTAAACTCAAAATACTCAAATTATAAACCCATAATATAAAACATATAAATATTAAATCCATAATACACATAATAATAAAATAATAAAAAAATAAACTTATAACATTAAAATAATCATTCCCCAAAATGGGATTCCCCATATACGGGGAACCCATTTTGGAGATATAGCAAATGGGGAATGGTTGGAGTAAACCATTCCTCATAATGATTCCCCATTTCGGAGATATCCCTAAAATGGAGAATCATTGGACATGCTCTTAAGTTCAATTAAATTCAGTCAAGTTAAGTTAAGTTCAATTCAGTTAAGTTTAGTTTAGTTCTGTTTAATTTTCAGAAGTTGAAGAGAATATTGACTAATAAAATTAAGAATTTTAGCATACTTTTTTACATAAAGTTTAGCCATGCATGCTTTGTTAAGCCCGTCTTCAAGAGGGTCGGGTCTGGTTAAAAATATCAATAGTACTTGCGCGTAATACGTTAATAATATATTTTATAAATAATTTTCCTAACCAATGAAGCAATGAAGCAACAAATCTCTACACAAATCACGATTATTTTAACAATTTTTTTCCGTCATCATTCTAAAGTAGGCTTGTTCGTGGGCCCGGCCGCTTCAATGGACCGAGTTTGGACATTCATTTTTTTAAAAAGTCCAGCCCGAGCTCGGCCCGATGAATAATTTTATTTATTTAGTATATATTTATACATTAAATTTATAATTATTTTAAGATTTTATATTTTATCCTATTAAATTTTTATACTTGATTACAATACAAGTTACTAAATATTAAAGATTTTAAGTAAACAATGTAATTATATTTAAAATTTAAACATATTTTAACTTTTTTATATTTTTTCTATTAATTTAATAAAAAAATATTATAACAAAAAAAATATTCATGGGCTTGGATCGGGCTTGGGAATGACCTTGTTAGCCTGACCCAAACCCTGCCCGAGCTCGAAGTTCTAAAGCACAGGCTTGGGTTAACGTTTTTTGTAAAAAGCCCGCCAAACCCGGCTCGAACCCGACCCGGCTCGCCCGACGAACAGGTCTATTTTAAACCGATTATTGAGAATTGGCAAGATGAAATTTTTGGGCTTTAATGTGATGTTCCAAGGCACGGTCCTGCTCAACTTAGTATTTTTTATACGAAAGGATGGGCAAAGCTCGGATAGTGTTCATTTTATAGAAGAGACAACCTTAAATCAATTATTGAGATGAATAAAAAAAATGTCAACAACGATTTGATAGTTATTTATCATATATTGATTATTATTTTATTATTAGAGATACTAATATATGTAAATTTTGGATGCCGCCTTTGGTATATAACGGGATATGGCCCAATACAATGATTTCCACAGCCCAATGTAAATCTTGTTGGAAAATACCCTCTTTTCTCCTAATATTTTTCTTTTCACAATACACACGAATAATAATATTACTTTTCTCCGATTTTTTGAATTTGGCTTTTTCTTTTTAACATCTATACGCGATCACTGTTCCTTCCTCCTCATCCTTTTTCTTTTTCAGATTTTTTTGTGCTCTCTTCTTCTTCTCCGAATCAAGATCTTAGTGAATTTCAATCTTATCGAAATCGAGATCGGTTTGTGCATGATCATCTCATTCCAATTTTGATTTGGATTGCGATCTTAGTGAATAACAATCTCATCGAATCGCGATTTGTTGCTGTGTTTTCTTTTCCTTTCGATTTGTTGCTATGTATTTGTTGTTTCTCGCGTTGCTCTACGTTTTCTGGAAAGATTTCCGATCGGGTCAGAAGTGTGATACTTACTTTCCGTCTAATTCTCATTTTTTTCTTTTTCTTCATCTGCTAATTAAGAACGCATCACTTTATTGCTTTGCTTAGGTTAAGTCTTCTACATTTCGTTTATCTTGTTTTCTTCATTATAGTTAACAGTTCAATTATGCTTTGTTGCTTAAACTTATTCTTCTGGAAACGAAGGTAATTATTCATTTTTCTCTGTTGTACTCTTGTAGTAATGATGGCAAAATTAGTTTATTTTTTAAATAAATGTTTAACATCTGGTATTCTAGCTACTTTGGCTTTCTAGAATGTTGGAAACTTGTGATCTGTTTGAAGTTTTGGAGGCAATTATAATGTTTGCACTCTCTCTTCGTGTATGTCGTGTGTTCTTAACTTATTGTGTTGTTAAAGTATTTTAATTGTTAATATTTTGTAAATGAGTCACCTCTATTAAAGTTGAGTTTCTAAGTGTGATTCTTGTTCATGCTGCCTTGTACGAATTTCTTCCTGCAATCTGATATGGAATTTTTTTATTGTGGTAGTATTCAAATTAATTCCTTTTTTCTTGATAAATTTTTGATTTTATTTGGATTTTGGTAGTTTGTTTGAGTTTTTTTTTTTCTGAATAGCATTGCAATTTCTTAACTTTCGTAACTGCTACACCATTTGGATTTTAGGGATATTATCTTCATTGTTTTTAGTGTCCATTGGAATTTCATTTCTACCTGTATATTTTCTTCAGTTGGAGTTATGTTACTGTGTTATATGTTGCTCTACTTTAATAATTGATTGTTGCAACACAAAATAATCCATTCTTAGATACAATTTAGCCATAGCCTGGGTATTCTGCTTTAGTTAGTAATATTCATTGGATGGAGTTAAGTATTATATTGGTAATTTTTGCATTTGCTTTTAGAAGGCATTGTTCAACTATTTGAGTTTCTAGATGTGAATATTATCCTTCACGGATATACCAACAAATGCATTCTACTTTAAAATTCCCCATTGAAGTTCTTTATAGCACCATCTTGTTACAAGTGGTAATGCAGCAGAGAGGGTACAAAGTTTCTAAGTGCGAGTCACCTGTTTTAATGTTTAGTTTAAGTGTGATTCTTGTTCATGCTACTTTGTATGAACTTATTCCTGCAATCTGATATTGAATTTATTCTTTCAATCAACGACTTTCTTGTTGTTGCATATGTTTAATCCTTTGATTATTTTCTCTGTTTTCTTCTTTTTGGGAAACTGCAATTGTATTTAGATCTCTTTTTATGATACGATTTATGTTTGTTGTTTTTTCCAAGTTTGAATTGAGGAGATTGCTTTTTGGAGCATTTATGGTCGAGTTTAGACTGATGATTTCAACTTTCTCATATATGATTTTTTTGTGGTTTGATTTGTTGATATATATGTAAGTTTTTTTAGATTTTATACGAATAATATTAGAGAATGTTCAAATCATTGGAGATAAAGAAGATCCACAGATTTCACATTCAAATCTAATTTCAGATATAATCATTATGTAGGTGTAATAATTATTATACTTGGTATAAAGAATAATATCAGAGAATATTCAGATAATTAGAGATAAAGAAAATAAAATCTAGTTTCAGATATCACATTTGAATAGTATAATAGTCATTATCCCAGGTATAATGACTTTTATACTAGAACCAAAAGATGTTAAGATATAATATACATCATGATTTTCCTTGTTGTTGCATTTGTTTGATCCATTGATTCTTCTTATTTTGCTTTCTACTTTCTTTTGGATCTCGATTTAGTTTTAGTGGTAATTGATCAAATTCTGAATGCGAAAATAGAGGAGAAGAGATCATTTTGGTATTTCAAGAGATATAGCATTTTCAATTGTGATATGAAGAAGTTCTTAATCTACCCGTTGTCAATATATCAAGAAGCAATTCACTTGGATCGACGCCCAAACAAAACGTAAAATCATACAAGGATTTGTGTTTTTGAATTGTTAGTCAGCTTTCATGGAAGATATAAGTTTTGAATTGGCATTCTATTAGTTTTTAGGTCTTTTCCAGCTTCCATTCGAATCCAGTTTCACATCATATCATTATACCAGGTATAATGATCATTATACTTGATATAACGAGCAATATCAAAAAATATTCACATAATTGGAGATTTAAAAAGTATTGAGATCAAGTTTCAGATTTCGTATTTGAATAGTATAATATTTACCAGGTATAATGTTTGTTATCTCTGTTGTAATAGTCACTATACTATAATTAATAATGTAAGAGTATATTCAAATAATTGGAGATAAAGTAGGTTTAATATCAATTTTCATATTTCACATTTGAATCTAGTTTTCAGATTATGTTATTATACCTGGTATAATGCAAATTAATAATATTAAAAATAATTGGAGATAAAGACATTATTAAATCAATGACTATTATACCAAATATTATGACTATTATACTTGGTATAATGATTATTAAACCCCGTTTAATAGTCATTATAACATCTTATATCATAGCAATATTCAAATCATTGGAGATATTAAGATTTAGTTTCAAATTTCAAGTTCAAACAAGGTAATAGTAATTGTACCTGGTATATTGATTATTATACTGGGTATAATGGCTATTATACTAGGTATAATAGCTATTATACCAGATATAATGGCTATATACCGGAAATTGGTGGTATTAGTATGTTTCACGTATTTTGAAAAATGAAAACTTAAATTCACGTCTTATGAAAAATCAAAACTTAAAATGTGAGATATGTAAAATTACACTATGACATGACCTAAAAATATTTTGTCATTTTCTTGTAATCTCATAAAAACCCCAATCTTGTTTGTTTATCTCAAACGCCAATATGATTTTTTTTTGACGTCATTTAAATTAGGGTCTTATGAAGATTTTACTCTGATTTTATTTTGAATGAAATTATCAATACTTTACTCTTTCTAACCATTGGATCAATGATGTGAAATTTGATCTAATGGTTGAATTGTGCAAAGTAATGATAATTTTTTCCAATACAAAATCACCATAAAAACACACCATTACGATACCATTTTGAAAATTATAAAAATATATGATATCTTTTTCCTCAAAACAATGTTTATGGAAGTTAGCAGGCAAAAGACATTTTTCTTCAATTTTCACATTAATAATAAATTTAAAAGCATAAGCATTTTCTTGATTAAAAGAACATGATAAATTCTAAAAATTTACAAGAAAATAAAAAAAGTATCAAAAATTATTATATATATATATATACACTATTTTTTTAAGAATATAGATAATTTTGTTGGAATTAAATTAATAAATATTTCCTTTTCACTTTTATTTTCATTCTCTTTTTAGTAATATCTAAATCACAATTCTCGTTTTGAAAAGAAAAATTTCACAATAATCATATTAAGTTGTCTTTGTAACTTTTTCATGACATGATTTTTAAATTTTTAACATGGGGTAATGTGATTCTCGATATGGATGCCTGTCTTCGATCCATCAACCTTTAAATACATGAATGCTCAAGTTTGGATTAGATTTTACAATTTGCCATAGGAATTTTGGGAGAAAGGATTCTTTCTAATATTGTGAGTGGTATCAGGGCACCCTTACTTTTTGATAAGAACACTGTGGAAGCGAGTTTGGTCACTATGCCAGAATTTTAATTGATAATGATTGAATGAAGCCTTTGAAATTCAGATACATGTTTATATGGCATAGATAAATTTTGGATCACGCTAGATTATGAAAACATACATGCCTTATGTTCGAATTGTCATGTTTTAGGGCACAGGGCTTTTAACTGCACGAAGAATGGTGGGGGGAGTAGATTGACCAACTAACAAAACATGCTAACATTGATGTTCCTAAAACTAGGTCATTTGCGTTTAATATGACATAAAAAAAAGGAATGCTCATTCAATTTCAAAAAACAAGTCTAGCAGCCCTCTACGGGATAAAGAGGATGGACATTCCTCTTTGCCAGAGCTCGAAAGTTGTGATGAAGAGAACACCTTAGATATTCATCCGGGCAACCTGCTTAATAGATATTATAGTTTACCGTATAATAGAAGTACAATGTTAATATGTATTCAAGTAGGGTTATATTTGTAACTATATAAAAACAGTCCTAATTAATATATTAATGAAACATAGCTCTATTGTATCTGTAGAGCGAATTTCGATTACAAGTCTATCTTGGTATCAGACGCCTAGGGCTAGCCGCCACTCTCAAGATCGATTTTTTCCTAGCCACCTCTCATGGCCACTTCAACCAACACTTCGAATGCCACCTCCACCGTGACTCCTCCACAAGTTGAAACACCTGCTGCCATTCCTTCAGTCACACATTAGCTTCCATTAAAATTGGACTCTACCAATTTCATCTTATGGAGGACCCTAATCAGTACCATGGTCGGGGGATGTAACGCTCATATTGATGGAACTGGATCAATCCCCACTGAAAAACAAGCCGACAATGAACCAAATTCGACTTATCAAGTTTGATTTCAACGTGATAAACAAGTATTATCAGGAAAGGCTTGGTTACTATATTTTGCCTCATTTACGTTGATGAATTGTTGATCCTGAGCAATGACTTGGGAATTGAGGATGATTTGATTCAATTCCTTCAATCAAGGTTTTCAATAAAGAATTTAGGAGAGGCAAAATTCTTTCTCAATCAACACAAGTATACAAAAGACTTGTTAACTCGAGCCTCGATGTCCACTTCAAAGGAAGTCTCAACACCTGCGAGCCCAACAACGCTACTTTCCCTAAATGGTAGCCCTTCATTTATAGATGCAACCCTCTATTGAAGCCTTGTTGGGGGTTTTCAATACTTGACGATAACGAGACCTGATATGGCGTTCTCCGTGCATAAATTGGCCCAATTTATGCATGCGCCTACACAATCTCATTGGCAAGCACTAAAGCTTATTTTACGCTATCTTCAAACAACCTTGCGGCATGGTCTTCGATACACATCTCAGATGGACATTAAGCTTCATGTCTTTTCGGACTCGGATTGGGCTGGTGATTTGGATGATCAATGGTCTATTACTGGCTTTGCTATATTTCATGGAACAAATTTAATTTCTTGGGCTGCACGATCTTCTACTGAAGCTGAGTGTAAAGCACTTGCAACTGCTACCTCGGAATTATCTTGGCTCAGTATGCTTCTAACAGAGATTGCCTTATCGCTGCAAAGTGCCCCCACTCTTTGGTGTGATAATTTAAGTGCAACTTACCTCACGACCAATCTGATATTTCACAATCGCATGAAACATCTCAAGCTCGAATTCTATTTTATTCGTGAACGTGTTGCTAACAAGGATCTTGTCGTTCGATACATATCCACTAATGATCAAGTTGCAAACATTTTCACCAAACCCTTGTCGAATGCTTGTTTTGGACTTCTTTGTGACAAGTTGGCTCTCGTTGCCACCTCGGCTCAACTTGCGGGAGATGATAGATATTATAGTTTACCGTATAATAGAAGTACAATGTTAATATGTATTCAAGTAGGGTTATAATTTTAATTATATAAAAGCAATCCTAATCAATAGATTTAATGAAACATAGCTCTACTGTATCAGTAGAGAGAATTCCGATTACAAGTCTATCTCTGCCAACAATGGATAATAATAAGACTCTTTTTGTAGGTAATAAAAAAGGGGTTAATGAAAGTCAGAGATGGGCGGTTTTATGTGGTTCTTCTGAGGATAGGGAGCAAAGACAACCTCTAAATAATCGAGAACTCTTCACCCAAAGTAAACAACGTCAACAAAGTTTGGTGGAAAGGAAAAAAATCTCGTTTCGGGGGGATACATGATATACAAGTTTTTAACTGAAACATGATTAATTTAGTGGTGCACCTTTATCATGGGAAGGTATCTAGCCCTTTGGGTAGTTCGGCCTCAAGAACTTCTCACCCGGAAGCAATTCATTGAGGAGCGGGACAATAATTGCATCGATTGATAGTCATCGTCATGTGAATTACAACGATTTAGCTTTCTCATCGGTGCATGGTTGGAAGAAAAACTCGAACCAGACAACCCCTCGAGCTCGCAAGAAATAGGTTGAGCTCCTGGCAGTTTGCCTTTTGAGCTTGTTTAGTTGAAGTTTGTTTGCTTTTTAGCTTTTTTTCCTTTGTCTTTACCCTGTTTACATTTTAAAAAAATTAATAAATAGAGCTGGAATTTTTCGAGTTTAGCTTCATTAAAAATTATATAATCACAAACTATCACTATCTAAAGTTTAAAAAAGAAATCTATATCTATATATATATATATATATATCTCAAATTAACATAAAGCTTGTTGTTTCTGGAGAGAGTTCTCACTTATAGAATGTAGATATGAGATGGAAAAGTCCACACTTTGCATCTACAAAACCACCAACAAAGTTAACTTGCAATACAACTAAATCAAACTGAAATACTGACATATTGAATCGTTACATCCGGATTACATTTAAGGAAGGAAAATGCATCGGTTGCCAAACAAAGAGCTTTTGTAAACTGATTGGATTATAAGTTGAGGAAATAATAATTTGACGTGTACGAATATGCTATTTGGTGGCTAATATTATTGAACAACAACAAAAACAACATTTAGAGCACCTCGCCTACCTCCAACTACAAGATCAACAGAATCAGAGACAACATTAAAACTGAACTTAAAGATCCCATTAATAATTTGACAAAGGAGCGTCAAGATACTAACGCTTTCACAAATCACAATACTGAACAGTTTAAAATCAAATGATTTTTTTTTCCCGTGCAAACCAAATATCTCATAGATCTCATTTAAAATAAATGTTCTATAAACGAATAAAATTGTTTTGAAGTTGGTCACAAATGCATAAAAAAAAGAACAGTTTGTGCAAAAGTTATACCAGGAGAAACATACTTGTAATACCAATTAACATTATTTCTGTTCTCAGTTCTGCCATATTCTCTGGTACTTTTAATCCTGTACCCTTATCAGAGTTAAAGCATTATTTCTTTATTACTCAGGTATTTATGTGTTATCTTGTGGCTTTAAAAAAATAATTGATCAGATAAAAATAAATTGCCCTTTAAATCAATAAAAAAGAGAACTGTTGGCAACAAACAAATTAAGGTGGCGCCAGTGTAAAACTGAAAGGAATATAGCTGTGGGATTTTCGCCATGGTTTTGTAATTAGTAAAATGGAAAGAAAGAAATCTGCTAGTAATTATCTGGTGATTTTATTATAATTTGCTATTATACATGACACCGATTGTAAATTCATCGCTTTTTTATATTGAAAATTGTTTCACTCTCGTGTATAAAGATCAAATTTTTAAAATATGGTAGTTACTACAGAAATATTAAACATATTAACATTTCCATACGAAGAACAAAAAAATTAAAACAGAAAAAAATTCTATGAAGTTACCTAAAGTTTTGTTTAGATGATAGTTCTTCATGGATCATTAAAGTACGGTATAGTATGGTACGGTACAGTGTGATTCTTTTAAAATTTCGAGTTTGGATAGATAGTATGGTATGATATGATTTTTTTAAAATTTAATTTGATT
This sequence comes from Euphorbia schlechtendalii, assembly GCA_949673415.1. Classification (NCBI taxonomy): domain Eukaryota; kingdom Viridiplantae; phylum Streptophyta; class Magnoliopsida; order Malpighiales; family Euphorbiaceae; genus Euphorbia; species Euphorbia schlechtendalii. The sequence goes on along the minus strand of CATIWQ010408379.1, from coordinate 7,402 downwards.
TAAAGGAGAATCACCAAATCGGTGGTTCTATTTTCATGGTTCTTTGAACCATGAAAAAACCATGAAAGAACCATACCATGAAAATAACCATACAAACAAACAAGTGAATTTAAATTAGAACCATATCATACCATGAAAAAACCATCAACCAAACAAGGCCTAACTTAACACGTGACTTTTAATTACCATGAAACCAATGGTAATAAATAAAGAAATAAATATCCCTCTAAAAACAACAATAGCGGTTAAAATGTTACTGTAAAAAAGAAGAGCTGCCCGCATTTGTGATTATAGAAGAGGAATTGGGGAGTGGCTGCCTGTATCGTTTCAAATAGCACCGCCCGCAACCTTCTCGCGGCGCCGGTGATTCTGGTTCATATTCAGAACAACCGCCCATCCCCATTTTCCTCCTCTTCTTTGATTATTCTTAGCCTCTCTGTTTTCCTTTTTTTATTCTATCCTACATACACCCAATCTTTCCTTTCCTTTCCTTTTCTTTCCCCTAATCTTTCTCTTTTTCAAATTTTGTTTCAATCCGATTCTGATCCTCCGAATCGGATCCTATGGCGGCATCCAGGCGGCTCCGGGACCTCCAATCGCATCCCTCTAACAAGATCTGCGTCGATTGTTCCCAGAAGAATCCGCAATGGGCATCCGTTTCCTATGGTATTTTCATGTGCCTTGAGTGCTCCGGCAAGCACCGTGGCCTTGGTGTTCATATTTCCTTCGTCCGATCTGTCACCATGGATTCCTGGTCCGAGATCCAGATCAAGAAGATGGAAGCTGGTGGAAATGAACGGCTCAATGCCTTTTTAGCCCACTACGGAATCCCTAAAGAGACCGACATTGTTTCCAAGTATAATACCAACGCCGCTAGCGTTTATCGGGATCGAATCCAGGCCCTTGCCGAGGGTAGACCTTGGCAGGATCCCCCGGTTATCAAGGAAAGTGTTGGCAGCAAGAAGAAGCCTCCGATTTCTCAATCTAATGCTGGGAGAGACAATGGTTTTTCTAGTAACGGAGGATGGGATAGTTGGGATAATGATGATTCCTTCAAATCCTCTACTGATGTGAGAAGGAACCAATCCACAGGTGATTTTAGGAGAAATTCTAATGGTGGCGGATCGACGGGAGGTGCTCCTGCAAGGTCAAAATCGACGGAGGATATTTACACGAGATCACAGTTGGAGGCTTCTGCTGCTAATAAAGAGAGCTTTTTTGCACAGAAAATGGCAGAGAATGATTCGCGGCCTGAGGGCTTACCACCTTCCCAAGGTGGAAAGTACGTGGGATTCGGATCAAGCCGTGCCCCTTCCCACAGGAATAGCTCCCAGCCAGATGTTCTTTCTGTTATGTCACAGGTATCAAATTGGAGTGTTATTGATCTTTTGTACATTGGTGGTTTAAATTGTTGTTTGTTTCGTATGCAGGGTTTTGGTAGGTTATCACTCGCGGCTCAGTCTGCTGCCAATGTTGTTCAAGCAAGTACAAAAGAGTTTTCCTCCAAGGTATACTTTACCATTTGCTTTTGAAAACTTTTATTCATATCTTCGTACCTTGTTTTGAATTGCTGCATTTCGATCGTTGTTAAATAGTTACTTCAACAATTATATTTTGCAGTAATTTGAGGTTGATAGCTCTAGTTTCTTTCAAATAAAAGAGAGACATCACCGTACTTATTATTTCATTGCTTATTCTGTTGTATTGTGATATTAGTAGTTTACTTTAGCCTTCTGTGTTCTACCTTCATTTTGTGTTATCCTACTGGACCTAATCTAGTGAATGCTGAATTCTGGTTTGAATTTTGATGAGGATGGGTATGTTCTTTGTGGCAGATTTGAATATAACACCTTACTTTGTTGTTATTGGATAAGCTGCATGAGTAAAATGGCTAACTTAGAGTTGTAAATAAGCCAAGCTATTACTGAATTTCTTATATAATACGATATTTTCTTTTATATTTGAATTTCCTTGATAAAGTGCGAGCTTACTGGAAGGCTCAAGAGCTGCTTAGAAACTTAGTCCTAGAACCAAAACTAGTGTTGCTTTTTACCCAACAATTTAAGTGTCTGTATTTAGGCTCTGTTTTTCTTTTAGTCGAGTCTTACTCTTAACCAGCTATATAGTCCAGCTCTTCTTGGTTCATTTGGGAACTTGGGCCCAATGTCCTTATTAGAAACGAACATAGGGGGATTGTTATTTAGTGATTGAATCTTTTAGTTTGCATATACAAACAATTTGATGTTGAAGATTGCGTATCTAATGTGCAATTTCCATGCCAATGTAAAATAGGAAGATCAATTTTGATTCAGTACGCTTAAGTTGTATTGTTTCTCATGATCTATATTTTTTTTATCGTTTGGTTTGGTTTGGTTTGTTCATCTCCCATGGCATTGCAGTTGGCTTGGATTGGATTACCGAGTAAAAAGCTGTGAAGTATTGTGTGATGAGTAGTGTTTGGAAAATTTCTGTGTTTTTTCCTTATATGGCCTTAGATGAGATCAAGCTCTATAAATTTGACACTATCAATTCTGGAAGTAGGAATGCAAGATCGTTGGAGAGGTTATCAGTAGCAATGATAGTGGTCGGTTTAGTAGCAAAATTATTGAAAGAATTGTATACAAAGTTGAGACGTAATACAAAATAGTTGGTAGCTTTTGATTCAGATTTTTTCAATCTATGGCATCAGGTTTTCGCATTTCTAGTATACTCAGAACTTCATTTTCTCATGTACAACATTAAAATCGACTTACAAATAGTATTTTTAATAGAAGATTCTCATTTTGTCAACTTGTCGTACTTACGTAATGTGGCCTAGGTTAAGGACGGTGGGTATGATTACAAGGTTAACGAAACAGTGAATGTTGTAGCTGCAAAAACAACAGAGATTGGACATAGGACCTGGGGAATTATGAAGGGAGTCATGGCTATAGCTTCACAAAAGGTTGAGGACATAGCGAAAGATGGTGCATGGCAACGCAATGAAAGCAGCAGCAGCAGCAATGGATATTATCAGAATTTTAATGGACAATCACAATCTGATAATAATAATAATAAGAGTGAAGGATGGAATTCATCACCTACTGCTGGTGGACACCATAGTTCTTCTCACAACTCAAATTCATGGGACGATTGGGATCAGAAAGAAGACAGCGTTAAGAAGAACACTTCATCACATAAGGATGATGGATGGGATGGTTGGGATGATGGAAAGGACGATAATGGGTTTGATGTTAACTTTTACCAAAGCGCGCCTGAGAAGAAATCCGCTGGTCAAAATGGGAAATCTGACGGTGCTTGGACTGGGGGAGGATTTCTATGAGTCAGTCAGTTAATTAGTTAGTACTGTTAATTTCCCTATCCCTTTTGTTTTGTTTTCAATTTTTAGTTTATTTTTAATGCATTAGGCGTCTGGATCATAAATATAAGATGAAAGGGGTTAGATATTCACCAATGGAACATTGCCTTTTCGTTTATCAGATGCCTGGTTGATGGAGGATACATATGTTTTTTTACGGATTTTTCTTTATGGAATCCTTTGTGTATGTTAATTGGAAAGTTATGGGTCATATAATGTAAAACTTTGAATAGGGAGGCCAAAGAAATAGAACTTTGTTTGTTTCTTACCAACATATTCTGTGAATTTACATTTGGCTTTTTTTTTTTATGTAAAAGACATTGTCAATTATTTTATAACTTCTATTTTTTCCTTGTAGTTTTTATTAAAAACATCAGAACTTACCTTAAGTTAGTTAATTATATTAAGGTTCTGTTCTTTTCAATTTATTAATAACTTGTTCAGTTTCAGTTTACATATTATTATAAATATTATTAAAGTAATTATAAAAATATAATATTATTAGAATGAGAAAATAAACAAAAATATCAATCATAAATAAAATAAATAGTAAGTAATAAAAATTATTTAAGAATATTATTAATAATATGTTAAAATTTGATTATTTATTATTGTTAATAACGAATAACTTTGCTTGATAACAAATAAATAGAAAAAATAATTAATTTATAAAGTATTAAAAGCATACCTATTACAATATAATTGAGAAAAATTACAATATTATAATTCATGTTTAAGTTAAATTTTCAAATTCAATCTACGTTCATGTTGTCATTTTTACTATCCTCATCGACATGTTGAATATTGCTTTGGTTCATCTCTCAAATTTGTTGTACAATAGAATTCCGCACTACTAACAATATAATTGAAAAATATTACAATATTATAATTCAATGTTAAATTAATTTTTCTATTTCAATCTTAGTCCAAGTCGTCATTTTCACTATCCTCATCGACATGTTGGATATTGTTTTGGTTCATCTCCCAAATTTGATGTACAATAGAATTCCGCACTACTAACTTAATTATTTTTTTTCATTTTGCAATCTTTTTTATTAAACTACATTTATCCTAAAATAATCTTACAAAGTGTGGTTTTTGTTAATACTAAAAAAGTTAAGGATCTAACAAAATTTCATAATAAAATTTAATGAAACAAAAATAAAATATTATAAAGTTACAAGGTAATGTTGTTATTATTGATATAAATAATTATTATTCAATTATGTTTCAGTATTTTCAGTTTCAGAATAATAAGTTTCAGTTCACTTCAGCATGTTCAGTTTTAGTTGAAAAGAACAGAGCCTAACCAGAAGTTTACCCCATGGGAGGCCAAAATTGGCTAATTCACATAAAATCCCAATATGTTCATTATGCAAAGATTCATCCATTACATTGGGAATATATACTTACATGACACCGAAAGAGACGTTTATGGTATAGTGTAATCGGCTAATCTGGATCCATGAATTACCAAGCTCAAATCCAACTCAACATCACTAGGTATAAATCGGTCCGAGTAGCTAGTCCCTTCCACTTAGATAAACACCATTTAAGATCGATGCATTATGCATGCTAATCATTATTCAAGACACTAGGATAAAGTAATAATATTATGTGTCGTATAGCGCGGAATAAGATAGGTATTCCTTATGAAAAATTTAAAAAATTGACCTGTGGAACCAAACAAAACCGCCGCCTCGGTTGATGTGGGTTTTAAGGAGTGGTGGTGGTGGTGGTGGTGGAATAGGAGTTGTTATATTGGATAACTAGCAAAGAAGCTTTGAGGGTAGATTCAGACAGATGAAGCTAGAAAGCCTCCTGCACTTCCTAACTCATCAGGATAAATAATCCCAGCCGCTGCTTCATAATGTGATCCTTTTCCTACTATTATTAGATCGAACTTCATTCTTACAACCTCTTCTTTAATGTTGTCCACTTCCTTCTCCACATACTCCACCACACCATTCCACTTCCCCCTGAACTCTTCTACTTCTGCTTCATCTCTTTCCTGTGCCCATCATTTCAATTCCATTCCATTACACATGTATATTCATTATTATTTTACTTAAATTTTGAATATTAACAATAATAGTAACATTGACTGTTTTTGTACCTTGTCTTGACGATGAGTTGAGTCAGTTTGCGTTCGACATCTGATCAAAGTCAACGAAACAGTTGGGTTTTCCGCCATCCAACCGCCCACCTCCATGGCCCGCCAATCATTGGGCCCACCAAAGAACACTACACACACCCTTTTATTGTTCCCCGCATCTGCTATCAGATGTCCCAAACCCACGGTCAACGAGTATACCAACAGAACACGGGGCGGTGTTAAGCACATTCTCATAAACATGTCTCCACCCGTTTTCAAAATCTTCTAATTTCCTCCGACACGCCAAGACAATCATCTCAACCCCTTTGTTTTCTGCCAAGTGGCAAATATCTTCGTGCATCGTGGCCAGTGCTGAAACAGAAGTAGAGTGTCGGATTTTGATATGGCGGTTCAAATGCGTAGCTGCCTCGAATGCAGCTGCTGTTTGGTTGTCAGAGGAGTCTCTCGAGAAGCGGTTGATAAAGGGGAACCCGTTTTTTCGAGTTCTCTGAACCATGAGAATGGAGGAAGAGCGGTCTGTGAGTTCGACTAGGCGCATCGCGTAGATTTTCAAGGGTGTTTGGTTATGAGTTTTGATGGAGTCAATGAGATTGATGAGAGCTGAGATGTTTTTAGGGTTGTTGATGCATGCGATGATTCGAGTCGTTTGTTTAGATTTTTCGGGCATGGAAGAAGAAGATCCATCTACTCTGAGAAGACGGCGAGAAGGCTTGTAGATGGCCATTACTGCCGGAGTTGTCATGAAGGTAGTGAAGAGTGCCATTAACACTAGTATTGCAAACATTTCGTCGTTTAGAACCTGTTCAAGCTTCTTTAGTTAGAATCCATAATCACCAAGAGGCATAGAAAAGAAAAACCTTTTTCAATATTTTATGTAACCTAAGAGGGATTAGATAAATTTTGTTGCCCTAGTAGGTAAGTCTTGTTCATTAGGCGAGTTGGGCTGGAATTGGACCGTGCATGATTAAAATTTTGAATAAGAATATTAACAAAACTTGGCCTCGTACATATTATAAATTCCGGCTCGGTCTGAGCTTATGAGTTCATTCCCAAGCATAGCTCATGACACATAAATAATTAAAAAAAAATTGGGTAATTAAATATAAATAAAATGAAAACTTTTATACATATATGTCTGAATATTAGTCGTATACATATTTTTTCTTAAAAAAATTTTAGATATTAGAAATAATTTGAGGTACATCCTATGTTAAAATCCGAAATTCCAAGAGGACAAATTATAAACGTCCATATATATTACTAAATATCGTATATAAAATTTATAATTATTCATAAGATCGAGATCTGGTACTTGTATAAATATCGAGTCCTATCAATAGAATTTCAGAATTTAGCAAATTCAGATTTGACCAATCTTAATAAGAAATGAGTGTTCAAATATAGCCTAAATGATCGGGTTCGGATCGGGCTACCGAACCCATGAACAAGTTTACCGATGAGGAATTTTGAAATTATTTTTATATGGAGAAGTTGTTAGGTGTTTAATCTTTACAAAATCATCGTAAGTTGCAACATGGTTTGCGGTATGTATGGCTGTAGCAATTAATGCTGAAGTTGTAAAGAGACAAGACACTGTCAGAAAACTGGATATGCATGAAATTTTTTTTAGTAGAAGTAGACCTGTTGGTCGGGCGGGCCGGGCCGGATTCGGATCGGGTTTGGCGGGTTTTTTACAAAAAATGTTAACCCAAGCCCGGCCCAAGCCCCTACTTTAGAACTTCGGGCTTGGACCGGGCTTGGGAATGACCTTGTTATTAATTTTTTGTTAACAAGGTCATTCCCAAGCCCGGTCCAAGCCCATGAATATTTTATTTGTTATTAATTTTTTTATTAAATTAATAGAAAAATATAAAAAAAGTTAAAATATGTTTAAATTTTAAATATAATTGCATTGTTTACTTAAAATC
>CATIWQ010408367.1:0-28440 GCA_949673415.1 Euphorbia schlechtendalii | reverse complement strand
GAGTGTAAGGCTTCCAAGACCAATAGAGAGGATTTGTAGCCCAAGAAATAGAAAGCTCCCTTGAACTCAATATGTATGCTTTCTTGCCACTTGATTTGTCTAGTGATATCATCTATCCATAACACATTATATATTAGCTAGATTAGGATTCTACGAAGTAACTTTGAGATTTAACGAGTGGAAGTGAGAGAGAGGAATGTATAGAGAAATGTGCGTTGCATCTTAACCTTTTATTATTGAATGGATAATCAAGGTTTGCTCAAATTTACTCCAAAGTTGTTTTTCAAATTTAGAGAATCTAATTCATGTTAGCTCCGTTCACCCTTTTGCTAAAGAGATTTAGTTTCGAGTCTCTAATTTTCTATGTCTTGATAAAGATCACTCTTAGCCACAAAAGAAGGTGGCTCATAATATTCTAAACCATCTTAAGGTAAATGAAGATTCAACAACATTATTAGCAATTTAATGCAATGTAATCTACAACAATATTATAATTTAGTACATAACTTGTTAACGTATATTATTTTATAATAGAAATACTAAAGTTGATTACATTGGTATGGTTAGAATGTGATGTTCATAGTCATATAATCTGTGTTGTCAACTGAGCTACATATATCTAGGTTTTAGCAGTTTAATGTTATTACTAGTTATGATATTATGTGTACTAAGATATTGAATTTACACTTTATATAAGATGTTTGATTTTTTTAATCTAATGGCAATCAAAATTAGCACCACTTCAGCATCTACAAGCGATGAATGAAATATGAATTCTTTTTTTGTATGAAAAAATTCATATTTGATCCACCGCCTGTACATCCATGAGTAAACTTAAACATGATTGCATTCTACACTAGTACGTTTTGTGGAGATTACTTCAGTGAGATTAATTTGGTTAAAACAAACTCTTAATTGGTACTTATTCTATCACTGGTACCAGGAAAAGTGTTAGGAATAGATGAATCTTGAAAATATTATGAAATAGCGATGCCTACGAGTCGGCCATTCGAAATCTTGAAAATATCATGAAATAGCAATTCCATCCCTTTGGGATACCAAAAGTTCAAAACATGCCAATTCAAATTACACAAAATAGATGAATGTTGTAGTTTGTCCTCGAGATTTGGGTGTAAGGTGGGGTCTTTACACCGCATTACTATAGTGTTGATATGTGATATTTTTCGACTGACTCAAAAAATTTGGATTTAAATTTATAATTTTGGGGTGCAATTAATCTTATAAACCAACTAACCTACTGAAAAGAACAAATATTTATACGTCAAATTCTTTTTTATGATAGTATCTAGACTTTATAAGGTGTTTCAAAGTGCATATGCTATCTAGACTTTATAAGTATACTAATCTTTATACCTTTCTTCCCTCATCAATGAATTGAGGGTTACATAACCTGAAGAACAACTCTTTTTTGGTACCACACCTCCATATAGGGACTAGTCCCGAGATAATACTAGGATAATCGGATGGCAAAAACTTTTCCCACACCGAGTCTGAATCAGCTGACGATCGAAGCATAGACGAAACAACTGATATGCAACATGCGTCCTTTGGAGATGTTAGCGATAGGATTTGCGCAAAACAATCTTCAGGCAATAATTCTAAGTTCATTTTTTCTTGTTATTGATTTGTGTTTTGTCACAATGTTAAGAAATATGAAGTTTATATGTATATAGTAGGTTTGTGGATGAGTATATATATGTTGTTATTATGACAACATTCTGAATTTTTTGGTCAAATTTTAGTAGGATGATGGCATGAAAGTGAAGAAATGAGCACACGTTTGAGACAATATGAGCATCTGAATTCACTCTCAATAAGAGATTTGAATCCAAAGTGAGAGTTCTTCTTTCAGGACCACATAATGAAGAATTATGAATCTAGATTTAACCTAAATCGTTGTTGTTATTTGTCAGGTGATATCAAATAGTAGTTTGGCTATGATCATAAAATTGTTATTTTTAAATGTTTTTACGATAAAAAAAATAGTTACTTATAATAAAAAATAATAATCGCAACATTAAATAATAACAGTTAAAATAAACGAGTTCAAACTTTTTTTATTTTGCTATAGTCTATAAATATTGTACAACCCTTAGTCTTTAATATATTGAACTAACATATTTGCTTGTACTTAGCAATGGAAAAGTTTTAATTTAACTCCTATACTTGACACAATTTTGTCATTTGAACCATGTACTTTTGAATATTGTTACATTACGTACAATGTATTTCCATTTTGATAACGTTCACCCTAAACTTAAAATTTCCGCGTCTCTGGTAAACAGTAGCGTCACTGAATCTTTTAGAAAAGTAGAAATAAAAAGATAAAAAAACATTTGAAAGTCAAAGAACAGGGCCCGAATATAACTTTCTTAAAAGATTTTAGAATAACTATTAAATTTTCCTATTGAAAATGACTCAGTATGTAATATTACAATGATGTATTACTTATATGTTAAATTAAAAACAAAATATCAATCAATAAAAATAAGAAAAAGAAAAAATTGAGTACTTAATTGCCAAATAAACATAAATACAGAGTGGTCACACATACTTTTGCTGTGTTCATAATGACTTTTGTTTCTGACATAACCAATGTGTATCTGACTCCATGTCTTTAATGTCTTCAATTGAAACAAGGACCACATTTATCCATTATTCTCAATATTTAGTTAAATATCAATTCAACTTATTACTCCTCTCATACAATTATCTCAACATATTGTACCGTTAATATTTGTAAGAAATTGGCCAAATTGATTTATCAATAATTTTACCTAATTGACTTTGCTTTTGTCTTATTTTTACAAACGAAGAATTAATGTAAAATGACAGGGTTCAAGTTGGGAATTCCGGTAATTTTATTGCATGTTGCGTGTTAAATTTAATTAAACTTTTAAGGATCTGTTTGATATTGTTTTTCAAACTGCAACCCCCAATAAATTATTTTCACCATTTTTCATAGAAAAACATATTTTAACTTTGAATAGCACATTTTGATTCTTAGGAAAGACATTGCATTAGGTAAAAACAATACACTATTTAGGAGTAGAAACATAATGAAATTCCTGAGTTTCGGAAGAAGAATGAAAGAAAAGGCAAATAGCAGAAATATCATCCATGGCAATGTTCTTCCTCTTTCTTTTCCATGCCCTAACCGCCGCCTTAACGAGATGTTTTGCTGCTTTGGCTCGGTCTAGCGATGAAGAAACTATTTCCACTGCTTCTTCATTTGATATCACATCCCACACCTGCAACCGTTACCATCACATTATATGTCCTAGCCAGTTAGGTACTGTATAATGAATGCCACATCAGCAGTCACATCAATTTCGGATCTAGAAATTTTACATGGAGCCGGGTATTTGAGAATACTCTGATCCATTATAAGATATGGGTCCTACTAATTAAAAAATGGGACACATGTGAAATTATGTAAAAAATCTGGTTTCGGACCACATATACCAAAAAAAATTGTTTTTGCCTTGTGGTGTGATTGTACATGCTACTTAAGTGTACCATGTGCAATTGATATTTTGATACAATAGTTTCTACCACACAGAATTTAAAAAGTTAACTAATTGAATACCACAGGGACCAAATAAGTAACAAATGTAAAGTACAAGGACCCAAAATGTAACTATTTATGTAACACAAGAACCAAATGGACAATATCTATAGCAGAATGGCCAAATGGGGAAACTGGCTATAACTCAGGCTCAAATAGTTGTATTTGCCCAACCTTATATTTAAGCCTCAAAACTTTTATTTTCTAGTAAACTTTAACAACTCTAGCGATAGACTTTTACTTTCAAGTGAAATCCGATTCTTACGTGGCAGTTTTTCTACACCGCGAGCATAACACCGGACTTACAAGTCAGAGGGTCGGAGGGCGAAACGTTAGACTTTTCAGAAAAACGAAAAATGGCAAAAATGCAAGAATCATACCCCATCGGTAGCTAGAACAACAAATTGGTCCCTGCTAGTTATATGCCTTTGAGTCACTTCAGGCATGGATACAAGCCCGAAATCCTTGACACAATAATCGCCAAATGCCCGAGACATAGCCAGCCCTGGTGATTCCTCGTCGGGCAGCCAGATTCTGTGGACCCCAGGCTCGTCTTCCAGGCAAAAAACCCGTCCCTTGGATTCAAGTATTCTTTCTGCTTCCTCTAAAACATCAAACAACAATAATATTAGCTAGCTATGACTAATGCAAGTTCTCGCTAACATAAAAAAAAGGGAAGGCGTTTTGGCTACTAACGAGGCAAATTCGGTTTGAAATCAACGGTTAGCTGAACTGGCATCAAGTTTCCATCATCAGAAGTCGTCGCTAGTACTGCTCGAGAATCGCCAACATTCGCCACATATATGAGTTCTCCCTAGAAATTATAAAAAAAAAAAGATTGTCGATATTATATACATAAAGGCCGAAAAAAACTCGGGAATTGGTCTTACCCGTAGTTATCAAAATAGTATGATTCGGTACGATTCACCCCTGAATCGATACGAATCTATAGGGTGAATAAAAATAGGCTTAGAATCGTGACAGAATCGTATCTAAATCGTGATATTTTGGCGATTCGGCGAATTCAAAATGCTTAATGTATCTCACATTTTTATCAAGTTATATTCACTTGATGATGAATAATTATTAGTGATTATGATTTTATTTGACAAGGTTATAGTTTTAATTACTTGCTTAGCTAATATGGTTTGTTTTTTATATTAATATTATATTTATTGACTAAAATTAAGTATTAATTTAAGTTGAACATTCTAAGTATAATAGTTCTATACGATTTTAAGAATTATTCGAATCTTACGATTCGACTCGCGATTCACAGGTCATAGAAATTGGGATTTCGAATCTCGATTTGACAACTACGGTCTTACCTGTCTCACGATAGTCAAGGCAGTCGTTCCGCTATGGAAAGTATCGATCTTTCGTAGCCGCTCGAGCTCCTGGTCAACCGCCGCGCAAGTCTTCAAGTAAGAATGCTTCCAAATATTGAATCTTTGATGCTTTTTCTCGGATTCCACGGGATCCAAAGAAGCGTTTACGAGATTCTCCTGCCAATTACACAGAAGGCAAGAAGGCATTCTCTCGCAAACTTTCTTCGCCACGAAATGACCCCACGGGCCGTGCCCGTCGAAAATCCCGCAAAAAATCATGTCTTCTTGGCATCCAAATTCCTGCTTTCGCAAAAAAAAAATGATAAATTTATCCCAAAATTAGCGAATTTCGTGAATTTTTTGGTCCTTAGTACTTACCTCCCACACAATGAAGCAATCTTGGTTGACTCCTTTTTCGCCTCGCTTCGAGAAAGCCGAGGCGAAATTTTTCGAGCCTTCGATGTTAACAAAGCCCGAAGATCGTAACACTAAGTCGTTTTTCCTTGCTTCTTTTGCCATTGCTTCGGCAGTTTCCTTTCCATTGTCACTATCGCAATTATTCTTCCCTTTTCGAAGCGAAAATGATCTTGCCAATCCATTGAACATTGAAGACGAATGCCCCATTTTTTTTATTACTCTTTGAAGATAAAAAAAACCTGAATATGTAATAGAAAGGAATTGAAATGGCAATTAATAGAAGTTCAAAAAAGGAGGCCAAGTTGCAATTTTTTTTAACTTATTTTTACCAAATGGAATACACTGAATTGTAAAAAGGACTAAAATCTGACTCAGAAAGCTAAAGAATCTCAGAATTAAATAACAGTAAAAACCAAAACTGTAAATCTGTAATGCATCATTGCAAAGAATATTCAACATGACATGGAATTCCATCATTGAATACTGAATTTGGGGGAAATTCCAAAAACAAAACAACAACAAATTTAAAACCTAACACAAGTATGAACTCATTTGCATAGGTAGAGGAATAGGCCTTTCTGGTTGCCATATTACTGTTCTTGTTTGGTTGCTGAGAAAATGCAAAATAATTTATTTTCTAAACTTACCAACTTTAAATTATTGTCATCTTCTGTTCTTCTAAAATCGATGAAGTTAGAGTGGAAAAGAACAAAATTTGAACAGAGTTTTTACTATTTCTTGCAAAATTGTTGCTTCAAAATTACCCAAACATTTCTCATAATTAAAGGAAACTATAAAATCTGTAAAAACAGGGTTTGAACAGAGTATTTACTGTTTTCTGCAATTTTCCTCCATTAAAGGAAACTAAAACCCATCTATTTTTGTAATAGATACAAATTACAAAGGTTTCAACTAGGGGTATAAGACATTAATCTGCAAAATCATTATTGAAAAATATTTTTTTTTACTTTTCCTTCATAATTTTTTCCACAATCCAGAGAAAACCATTTCAGAAAACGAAAAAAGGAAACAACATTTTAAAGCTATCTAAAAGAACACAAACATTAGAACCTCAATCATAGACCTTTAGATAAACAGTATAAAGTTTTCAGCTTTAACTAAGATGGTATAAGCTCAAGAAACCAATCAGCAATTTCAATGAATTTAAATCACACAAAATCAAAAAAGACTTAAACCCCAAAAGTCAATACCTTGAGGCAAGAAACAAGATGGATCAGTGAGCAGAAATCCAATTAATCAACCGGAAAGATGACGCCATCTGCCGGAAAAATAACTCAGGCGAAGAGAAAAAGAGCTGAGAATTCGAGAACGAAATGGAGATGAATCACAATCCATAATAATAATATAAGAGAGAGAGGAGATAAGGAGAGAAAAGTAGGCAAAATTTGCCTGTCTGCTTTCTTTCCTATTTTGTTGGGTTGTGATTAAAAAGATCTCGTTTTAAAGATCAATAAATGGAGAAGAAAACAAAGACAAAACAAAAACAAAAACTTCTGTTCGGTTTAAACAGTGTTTCTGTTTCTGCCCGTCCTAGCATGGCAATGGCATCTTTTTTTTCTACAACCAAAGAAAGGAAATATAAAGAGAAAATGACACGTCCTTTTTTATTTCTTGTTTAATTAGGTACCGAGTCAATCATGAAGTTGAGATTGTTGTATATTTACTATCGCATAGCGTAAAAAAAACCAAAACAGATGTGAAATCAGACCAATAACAGTTTTTGAGGCATTGAAAACAATGTTAATCACAATCTAGATCTTATCTTTTTGTCTTTTGATTACATCTATACACCGTAATGACTCTATAGCTATGCATTGTAATTAGGTGCATGTGTTATTGTCTATAGTGTAGGTGTCTATTTTTCAACGAAAAAAAAAAATTCAGCTATCTATTTATTTAAAAACAAAAAAGTCCGCTATTTACAAACGATCATTTTGTAATTTTAAAAAGTTTACAATAACATATAGCAAAGTTGTTTTGTGGGGAAAGATGAAAACAACCATTTCCGGTTTAAAATAAAAGATAAAAATTTCAGCTTTGAAGTAGTGGTGACTCAATTAGACAATTAGTCGTTTAATTAAGGAAACTTGTCGGAGCCGTAGTCAAAACGAGTTTTTACAGCCATTTGTCATTGTTTATGGATTCAAACTTGGTTCATATATCCATAATCATGATGAAACTTACAATATCCATGAACATGTATTCGCACAAATGTGAGAATATTGAACAAAATTTTTATGTACCTGCGAACTACATGTGCAAATAAAATGAATTAACTATTAGTTATTTTTTGTGTTTGAAAATGTTATATGGTAATTGAGAGTTGATATAGTTATTGCTATACGGTATATGAGATTTTTGTATTCTCTTACAGATGCAATTTTATTCAAGGGTTAATTGTGTTTAAAGTTTGTTACATCTTTGTGTTGCGTTCAACTAAGAACTCTCCTTATTTTTGATATTTGACCTTTTCTATTAGCATTTTATCCTTTTTCATATAATTATTTTGTGTTAGTTCTTTGAGTTGTACTAAATTTGTAATTATATATCGAAAGATGTATTGTATTAATTCATTGGATATTGCTACGAACTTTATACAACAATGAAGGGTCAGCTTTCTCCTGGTGAAGTTAATATTTAATTTAAATATTGTTGTGATTTTAATTAAATGATTTAGACATTATGTTTGCTGATGTACCTTTGAAAGAAAAAAATAATGATAAATTCTTGTGACAGCATGACTTTAAAATAAATTATATTCTAATTTTGTTGCAATGAGATTATATTATATGTAGTTGACTATAATAGAAGTTAACTTAATAAAAATTAATTATTATCTCTTACAAATTGTTATAGAATTTATAAATTTTAAAAGGAAAATTTTAATCGATAATTAACCAATAAGCATATATAACACCTATTGACTACAAATATAGAAGATATAAATAATTGAATTCTAAATTTCTGTAGTAGTGTAAAAAAAATCTTACCTCGTTTTAAATAGTATTTAAATAACATGAGATTAGGGGGCATATGCAATGGTATAGGTGGTCTGTGAACTCTTTAAAACTGAAAAATATCTTTATTGTAAACTTTTTTGGTGAATATTTAATCCTTTTATTGAAAAATATGGTCTATTAATAAAATTAGAGACAATTACAATTTTAATCAAATGTGAATGAATATGAAATCAAACCCCCACACATCGAAGAATTAGTTGTTCTATCTAACAATTTTGTAATATGATTCGCACGCAGGCTAAGATACATGGATTACTAAAAGCGGATGAAATTCAACTCAGTTGTAAAATTTTGAGAATCGAGCCATGTAACATTGAATCTATGTTTGAAGATTACAATCGTGTAGTGTACGATAAAAGAGTAATAAATTTTACAAGCGTAAAAAACAATAAAAATTACATATATACATCGCTAAATAATAAAAAACTTTATTGATAATTTTTAACATCTTGAATTTTTGCTCAATCAAATAAATTTGTAAAAGAACAACCAAAATCATAGAAATTGTATTTGCAATTTTTTTGAATTTCTTAAAACAATTACTTATTAATTATTTCATGAGTTTTAATTTGTTTAACGGTTTTTTTAGAAATAAAAGACATTGTGTAAATTTTACTGATCCTTCGTAATTTTCTTAGTTTCACTTTTTAAGCAAATGGCATTTTAAATTCTCGTAGCAAATAATACTCGACTTTCTTTGAGTTTGCCTTGATTTCAAATAAATAATAATGATAATAATACGATAATCTAAAATGTGTACTTGCATAAATATCTCGGGATTCAACATTTTATATTTCAAAGACATCTCTTCTGGAATTAAAAATTGGCCTATACCATCTCTTTTGGGATGCCAAACATATAAATTAATTAGAGTATTAGTTTATCAGGGAATAAGAGGTTATAATATTTTTTATTTAAATTTTTGATGAAACAATTATTAATTACCAAATTTTGTCAAACAAATTTAAAACAACTTAAAAAAATCATTTGTTACACATTAAAACAGAAATCATGATTACAAAATGAAAGGCTAGCTGACGATTACAAGCCAACTAAACGGATAATTATTTTAATACAATAAATAAGGAAAATGCATTCTAAAGTTTTGAATGTATTCTAATTGGTTAGCTTGTCAATTTTTTCAATACATTCAACGTTTGATCTTTTCATGTGAGAGCATTTTTTCTAAACTCGATTTTTTTTAATCTAGCATATGTTATAAATCCTTATACAGGTGCATTATATAAAATTTGCGTGCATTTGAAATTGCATAAAAAGAATATATGTGAAATATAACACAAATACATGTGAATAATGAAATGCGTATTTTGATGTTTTCTATAAAAGACTTGTATTATAAACATGTTGTCATATATTACAACTAACGCCAGAAAAATTCGTATAATTTATTACATATCGAACATGTTTATATAATTTATACTGAGGCATGAATTATTTATTAATGAGTTTTACCAGCCAAATAATTATATTTGTAAACGCTCATAAAAATGGAATATCAACTACTAATTAATCAATTTGCTGTCCTATCATTTTGAACCTAACACGTACATGGCCAGCCACCAGCTTCTTTTTTGGACCGACTAAGTTTCAATTAAATAAATAATTATTGCAAATTT
Source organism: Euphorbia schlechtendalii (assembly GCA_949673415.1). Classification (NCBI taxonomy): domain Eukaryota; kingdom Viridiplantae; phylum Streptophyta; class Magnoliopsida; order Malpighiales; family Euphorbiaceae; genus Euphorbia; species Euphorbia schlechtendalii. Next base: position 18,428 of record CATIWQ010408367.1, on the reverse strand, counting down.
GTTTTTGTGGCATATAAACTTAAGGATTATATTGTTATTTTAATAAGTTTGTTATATTTTATATGGTTAAAAATCAATCATACGAAAGCACAACATGTAATGTATTAGAACCGCAATCCCCAAACTTTTACAAATTTTACAATATACTATCTGATTAATCTTTTCAACACAATGGGAGTATGATCTTCTTACGTGAACTTTCAATAGTATTAATTTGAAATTTGAAATATATATAATTTCAATATATATCTCATGTAAGCGCTAGTAACAGATAATTTCGCATAAGTCAAATCATAATTTATGATGCATCACATTACTACAGTGTCCTCCGCTTTTTTTCAAAAACTATATAACGTGCAACATATATTGTATCACGCAAATGATTAAAATAAATTAACAATTCCATGACAAATATTATGAAATAAACATCTAAATTGTTCAAGGTAGTCTATTTTTACTTCATGTCACTCATTTTTTCTTGAGAATTTCCAATTTTACCCTTCTTCCTCTTAACCATCCAAACACCCATTTTAACTTAAATCCACCAATTCAAATCAAAATCATTAATTCAAAACTTTGAAATTGCGGCATGAACCGACGATGAGTCGACGATGACTCAATTCGGAAAGTTAATTTCGTTAACTTGGTTATAAATAAAAAGAGAAATGAAAATTGGTTTCATAATTAATTACTATTAATTATAGATTTTAATACATTTTCTATACTGATAATTTGTAAATGTGGAAATTAAATAATTTATTTATATTGTTTTTTTACTAATTTCTCTCCTTAATATATACATTTTTAAAGCATCTTCCCTATCCATTTACTTATACTTCAAGTAAAAAAATCTTTGTATTTAATTGCAATAAAATTAAATTAGATAATTCGAATTTCTTTTTATTTTATTACTTTAATATCATTCTTATTAGGATTGTTTATCTATAAGAAAATTAAAGAATTTATTTATATTATAGTGTTGCTAATTTCTTTCTATCTATTTTTTTTTATGCATTTTATATTTTTCTCTCTGTTTAATATTTTTCAATTAAGAAAATCTTTGTATTGATTTAAAAATATATGGAAATAATTTTGCAATTTTCTTTTATTTTCCTATTAAATTATTAAAATCTAAAAAAAATATTTTTCCAATGATTGGCCTGAAATGTGGCAGGTCAAAATGACTTGGCACAATAATGGATGGCCGGAAAATTTGGCCGGTCATGTACAGGCATGGCAGGAAATTCCGGCCGACCATGCACAGGTGTGTCTTGACATTAAAGGCTTTTACGTATTTTGCGGGAATGATGCAAAAAAGGAAGACTTAGTAGCACCCAACATCTAAGATAATAATGCATCTTGTCACGAGAATATGAAATGAATAAAAGATGAAATGGAATTTCTAATGCAGAAAATACATGGTAAAATGAAAATATTTTATTTTTTTTCAAAATACAAATGTTGATTTCGGTTGAAAATAGTTTGTTGATTTCAAATGACTAGGATAACATTAAACACAAGTTAAATATTGTACATTCATAATCACAATACAATTGTATACTTATATTTAATAACACATCATATTGAAGTTTATTATCATATGAATTTCGGTTTAAATCATCAAATCCTACATAAAACGTATGAGAAATCGAGTGACAGAAATAATTCGGGTTACAAATAAACAAAAGTTCACATAATTAAAAAAATATTATATTATGAAAAATCTAAAACCACAATTGACATATGAACTTTTACTCAAAAAAACAAAATGTAGAACTAACACCAACAGTTCATCAGGAAAGAAATGACTCACTGTGCCGGGATTGTATTACATTACTCCTTTTTTTGTTCAATATATTGATTTGATATTTAAGTATATTTAAAGGAATAAAAACTTCTGGTGATAATGAAAATTAAGTAGGCAATGTTGGAACGATGGGAGGAAAATGTGGATCGAGTGCAAAGTAATAAATGTGGACGTGATTAAAAGGGTTAGGGTCAAAAGTGGTCCCAGCTACACCTAAAATAATTTGTAGAAGTGGGGCCACTAATAAAGTAATAGGTGAAGAAAGACAGACATCTGTGTTGTTCATAATTCAATTATGAACATAAGAACAAGTTGACATGAAATTACATTGGATAATTAAAGTGTTTCAGTAATGGTCGTTACTTTTACTAAAATCCAAAAAAAAAAAAACAGTAAATTTTTTATTTTGCAATCTTCCTGTCAATTTCGCTTTCACTATGATTTCGGAAAATTCCATTAGCCGCATTTTTAATAATTCCTCGTTTTGAAGAAATTTTCAAAATGAAGAATGAATATGGAAAATGATTAAGTTTAATCATTTCTCATATAGTATGTTTTTAAAATAAGGTTCTCTATATATGGGGAATCCCATTTTGGGGAATGGTTATTATATTAATATTTTTTTTAGTTTTGATTTAATTTAATATGTTTAATATTTTTTTGATTATTGAGAATAGATTTGATGTAAATAAATTAATATAATAATAATAAAATATTATTACTTTATTGGAATCCGAAATAAGAAATTGAAAATAAGATAAATTGTTGGAACAAAAATATTATAAATCCTACGAAATGGGGTTTGAAAAATAGAAAATGGGAAAAATAATTCACTTGCACTAATCATGAGTTACTGGCTTATTTCTTCAACAAGCACGTGGTCAAAGCTTGAGACTTCTCCGATTATTTAGAAATTTATGATTTAATGTTTTATGTACCTTACTCTCTCATCACCTTCCCATCATTATTTCATGGTATTACATTACAAGTTCACATAATCATGCAGATACTAAAGTGACTAATTTATCTTTTAGATTTTTAAACAACAATCTCTTTATTGTTAATTATTTCATAAATCTTAAATTATATTGTAATTTAGAAGATCAAATTATAAAAAATGAGTAAACGCATATTTATTTTAAAATAACAAATAAATGAACTAAATAAAATGATTAAAACTATTATTTCAAAATCGATTTTTTTATAAAAAATATAACAAGGAATAATATAAAAATAAAATAAAAATTTCAACTGAGTTAACACCTTTGATAGTATTTTTTACCAATTCATATGAATAAGTATATTTTCGATATGAATAGAACCAATTTTGAATATACTTTTGGTAAAATAAATTAAATACTAAAAAATGACAAGGTTTGATAAGTATCAAAAAATTGTTGTGAAACAACTTTTAGCTCAACACAATAAAGAAGAAAATAAGATGGAGATAATATGAGAATATATATATTTGTATTTATGAATCATTAATCTTGAATGAGAATACAAACACATATTTATAGAAAAATCTAATAGGGAGAGATAACTACAAACATTAATCATATAAATCTAATAAGATTTTGAGTTCTTGTAAGAGACTTGGACATCAAATCTTTTATTCGGAAAGTACTTCTAACAAAAATAAAATTGTGTGAATTATGGTGACTTTATTTTCAACAAAATCGTACTTTGTCTTTTACTCCCTCCGATACCTAAAAATTGTCATTTTAGTTATAATTTTACTTTCCTTTTTATTTGTCATTCTCACATGTCAATGCAACACTCAACACTTTTACCCAAATTTATCATTGTATTAATTAAAAATGAGATAATATATAAAATGAAATTATAAGGTAATAAATAAGATGAGAGAAAATTTTATGATGAAGTAAAAAGGATAAATTATTCATTCGACACCAGATGTAATATCACAATTGAATAAATTATTACACCATTGATTGAATGATAAGATAATGAAAACTTTATTTTTAACAAAATCATTATAAAATATGTCAAAATATTATAATACGTACTTATGCAGTGAAATCATATTACAAAACTAAAAGAAAAAACATACTAATATATTTTCAGATTATCCAAGTAATTTGATTTTAGGTTGATACAAAAAATTAAATTTAGGGAACACACGATCACATGTGGAATGCAACACACAAGATACTCCTGTACAATAACACCACCTCGGAGGCGGTGAAATTAAGGGGGTAGTGATTGTGTGGGTCCGTAATCTTGCTAGGACAGCCCGCTAGCAATCAAAACGCGCCACGTATAAGCAACAATCACATGTGGGACGGTGCACGGGATATAGACATCAAAGTATTCAAATTCAACAGATCTGAATGAGTCAACAAACACATTAAATTCCAAGTGATTTTTCCTCTTTCTTTCAAATGGGTAGGTGTGGTTAGAACCAAAAAAGTTGTTAAACTTTTAATTAATTTGGTGATTAATCAAGAGAAAATCTAGATTTGGGTCATTTAAGATAGTGGCTTATGATTGTTTTAATTGACTACCCAATTAATGAATAATGACTTACCATTGATTAATGGATTATTGTCAGAAAATTATACAGTACTCTGCTTCATATGAATAACTTATGTCTCAAAAATTTAAAAATATTATTATATTTTATTTTAATTTGTACTAGGACATTTATAATTCTCTCGAAGCAGGGTGTTCAAATATCTGCTCCTGTATAATTTCCATGATTGTGACTTTAAAGATTCAATTAGTGAAATTGGTCCAATGGAATTCTAAAGCAGTTTTTCTATTGATTGGTTAGCAGTTTAATAGTCATGTTTTCATATGATGAATCATGACATCCAATAAATGGACCCATTAATTTTAGCCCGTGAGTGACGATTTTACCATAGGTGCATGTTGCTTTCCTTTTAATCAAGTACTAACTGATTAAAGTGTTATTTTGTTAAGTTGTGTTTAATATAAATAAATTATAAATAGGGGAGAGCAAAATATTTTAAAACCGAATCGAACCGATCTGAATCGAAATCGAACCGAATTCATTCGGTTCAGTTTTCGGTTCATGCATTTTCCATATTTTCGGTTCGGTTCGGTTTTCGGTTTTTGGATAAAAAAATCGAAAATCCATAGAACCGAACCGAAAATCCATATTTTCATTTTTAATTCATCTATTTTGACCATTGTTCTGTGCATTTTTTGAGATTTAGGGGTTGTTAGATTTTGGCGTTTTTTGTATGTTTTCTCATTGGCAACGGGCCAACGATCCAAATTCACAGCTTATGCTGTGTTTTCCTTCGCTTTTCGGCCAAAAAACATCGTTTAGACCTTCAATTTTACGATTTTCCGATTTTAGGGATCTAATTGCAATTTTTTAAAAGTTTCTGTGTTTGCCTTTTAATTCCGGGCTTTTAACAGGAGTTTTCCTAGCTTATTTATAAGAGAAAAACAATGTCAATTTTAATTTTTGTTCTCAATTAATTTTTCAATTTGATTTTGACAACGGCATCACTATTATTTATTAGTTGAATTGTGATTATTGGTATTGAATATGGATTTCGCCAAATTTTATTACTGTTAGTTTTTATGTGTTTACGGGCCAACGATCCAAAGTCACTACGGTGTGAACTCAGTCGCTTTTTAGTCGTTGAAGTTGCAATTTATTCATAATTTGATTATTAATTTATCATTTCGAAGTTTTTCATAGATCACTGCATCAGTTTAGGCCTTTCGGAAAGTGGAATTTTTTAACAATTTTTTGTCATTTTCGGTTTAACCATGTTTCGAACCGAACCGAACCGAAATTAATTCGGTCCAGTTTTCGGTTCTCACTTTTTTGGATTTTCGATTTTCGATTCAGTTCGGTTTTCGAACCGAACCGAATTTTGCTCTCCCCTAATTACAAAGAAAACACTATTGATAACAAATATTAGCAATTAAACACAATAATAGCTTAACTGATGGAATTTCTATAATGGCAGCAAACAATTCTATAAGAAGACCATGTTGATAACTATTTTCCTATTTATTATAAAATTAGGGATTTTTGATTGTGTTAGAAAAAAAATGCGACAGATTTGATTGAAGATTGTCTTTGTTGGAGTTGATATTTTATTGTAATTCAATCACAAAGTTGATTTAGTATATATGGACATATATTTTTAGGAATCGGAAAATTATTCATCACCTCATCAGCTAGCGCAATAATTTGTCTCTTCGTCTAGCTTCCTGACAACAAAGTGCTCTACAGTCACGACATAAACTTTGGAACAAGTTTAATGTGCTTTAACATTGAGATTTTGAAATATAAGTTGGATTATACTTTTTACTACAATACATTTTTAATGGTTTCAGATAAATAACGGTGTCTCTCGAGTAACAACTAAAGATTCATTTTTTGCTTCTAGTAATTCATCCTTGTCATATTGCTGATGTTGTATTTGAGAGGGATGCACTCCACGTTTTAAATTATTTATTTTATTCTTCGATTAGTGAAACCTTACTTTTGCATTTGCAAAATTTTGAGCTCTTAACTTTAACGTTTTACTTGTATTTTAAGATATAGATGATTTATATATAATGTAACTGGAGGTCTTGAAACTTATAAATTTGTAATTAAATATGTTGATGTTAAACATCTACAAACTAAGATATATATATTTTTATAGTTGCATAAAGAGAAATCTAGTGTCTGGATATTTTATTTCTGAAAATTGTATGGCTGTGGTTTTACTTTTGAACTGACCGACCCAGTGACTATTTGGTCATCGTGGTTTGAAAGAACCGTCCCCAATACTCACAATGCGAACGGTTTTTTTAAACAAACCGTCCGCAATACTCACAATGCGGACGGTTTTCTTATAAGAACCATCCGCATTGTAAGTATTGCGGACGGTTCTTTTAAGAGAACTGTCCGAAATACACATATTCCGGACGGTTCAAAACCGTCCGTATTGCTTCTGATCAATGGCGTCGAGGTTTATGCGGACGGTTCATAACCGTCCGGAATAGCCCAACAGGATCGTCCCTAAAAACCATTTCTGCACTAGTGAATTTAGGTAAAATGCATCAAGATCATTCTTAAATTTAGAAAATTCGATGCCACCCTCAATTTTCAAAAGTACCAGTTACCCCCTCAACTTGGTAAAAAGGACCAGTTACCCCCCTTAACTTGGCAAAAATGTACCAGTTTGCCCCTTCAATGCTACGTGTCAACTTCTGGTTAAAGAGAGAAAAATCAGAAAAATAACATCTTTGAAAAGTCAAACCAACCAGATTCTGACATTTAGCATTGAGGGGGTTAACTGGCGCATTTTTGACAAGTTAAGAGGGGTAACTGGTCCTTTTTGCCAAGTTGAGGGGGTAACCGGTCCTTTTGAAAGTTGAGGGTGACATCGGGTTTTCTGAGCTAACTTCAAGGGATCTTGATGTATCAGGCCAATAATTTATAATAATTAGCTACTATTTTTGCAATATCAAATTCAATATGGCCATGTTGAGATGCAGAGGCGCAAATCACAGTTCAGCAATCGAAATATCTAAAAATTCATGAGATTTTAAGACAAATTAAATCTAGTGATCATGATCCCAGTTTTCTTCCAAAGTAAAGAAAAAAATCAGAAATTCTGAGTTTGATTCGTGAATACTTCAAAAAATTAGAGGATCGTAATTTTTTATAAAATTCTAGTAGTTATATATGTAAGTTTGTCTTTCCACCAATGTTTCGCTCTTAGGCTAATTAAATTATGTTATTACCTCGTAAAATATGTATTGTGTTTGGTGATAAGATCTATTTTTTCAATTTTACAAAATTTAGAGATTAACAATAGGTTGATGCTCAACGAATAATTATATAGGAAGAAATAATGTTCAGATACACTAAATTTTATTATTTTTCATATATTATTAATATAAAATGTTGAAATTAGTCATGCAATCATTTGTAATTTATACTTTGAAATTTTGGAGAACTTTCTTGTAATTTTGTCAGTGTTATTTCATCATATTTTCTCTTATGATATATAAAACCATATGCTTATTTGCATCAATTCTCTTTCTAAAAATATGTTTAATGAGAGTCGACATGAACTTCCTCTATAATAAATGACAAGTTTGAAATTTTTCAAGGACGTTTCTAACCTTACACCAAATGTTGGTTTGGAGTGAGTTTGCACGTGCTAAAACTCAAAGCAATTTTATGGGAGAGGAACAGATCCACGCTAACAATGTAGACCCATTCCTTTTTTTATTTTGTTTTATAACTAGGTTTTGTTTGTATCTTTAATTTGTTATATTGTTTGTATTTGTAGTTTATGTTTAATTTTATTTTCAATTATAAATCAACATAAAAGTATAATTTTATTTGTGATTTTGCAAATATAGTGTTACAATGTTATTTTAGTTTTGGAATTTTTACAAGAATTTTGTCTAAGTATATAAATTGAAATTGTTCATAAAAATTTAACGCTACATTAGACCATTTAAGCATGAATGAAAAATTAATATTACATCATTAGCTTTTGAACATCAACATAATAAGCTAAAACATTACAACTTATATATAATATAATATAATATAATATAATATAATATAATGCATGGTATCTAATATACTTCGATAGGGTGGTAAATTGTTGTATTTTTATGTATCTTAATTATATGTTAATGTTAGTTTATTATGTTATCTATTATTTTGTATTGGTCCCGTTTAGCTACAATGAATTATGTTAGAAGGGGGCTAATGATTACATTTTAACTATGGATAAGAAATTTAAACACATTTTCAATTAATGCTAAGCTGTCTAGGTTCATCTAAGATGAATGACAGATTGAGTCAATAGATAGACAAATAGATAAAGCAAGATAAGTCTCGTTTTATCTCAGCAGCGCTCAGTAAGTATTACTCAACAAGGTTGACTAAACAAACACTTAACAAATAACACAAATAGAAGGTTTCATAGGTGTTAAGTAAATGACCGCTGAGTAATTTAAAGATAGAGTTTAAAAGAATCAAACAATGAATTTTATCCTAGTTTAGTCTACTGCCTATATTGAGTCACCGGATACCTTCTCCGAGCTTTAATTCACTAATTCAATCTCGTTCAAATATTTAGAGAAGCATTCACAACAAGTACCTTTCAAGTTAACCTTCAAGTGAGACTCGAGTATCATTCTCTATCTCACTATCGCTCATAGTTTTTCTAATTCAAGAAAATGAAAATAAATAACTTATAGAATCATTGTTCCTTCTTACAAATCTGAACTATTACAGCTTTAAGAGATCTAACTATCTTTACAAAGAACATAATGAAGACTTGATGTTGTTCTTTGAGATTTGGGCATTTCTGAAAAGTTGAGTAAACTTGAGTAGAGATTTTGCACTTAGAAAATTCCAAGTATATTCACCAAGTTTGAATTGCTGCCTTCGGTATCTATTTATAGGAAAAGGTTGAAGTAGTCGTCGCAAACTTGTATTTCAACTCGTTTAATTTTCAATCTATCTTCTTGTCTGAGCTTTAAGAATCTTCACTTTTGAGATAGAATTGAATCTATTGTGAGAGAGATTTATAATCGTTGATGTACGAGATTAATCCGTTAATCTGCGAGACTAAACCATTAATGAAAAACTCGTCAAGTCTTGATCTTCAATCTGATTCAATCTCACGAGATATGGAGTGTGCTGTTAAGTGACATTCTTTGATATGCTTGAAGTACTTGTTGTAGCAGAATAACGTGATTCATTTTAAAATGCGGCGAAGCAGTCCATTGTTCTTAGATTCTAACGTTGATATGCCGACATTCCATATTGATTTTTTCCCTTGGATCACATAATTATTCATTTTTTTATTTCAGTCTCAGATCAACTTTGAGACCTAAAGAACATCAAAATAGGAATTTTTCGTTATAGGAATAAAGAGTTAAAAGCATACAATGTTATGATAGAGTAACTCCAAAACTCAGCATAAAGATGTACAACACAAGAGCTAAGTTTAAATCTACTATACCGTGCTGAGAAACTTAACTCAACAGCCAGCGTTAGTGAATTTAACTAACTCCTTAATAAGCCTAATTAATTGTAATTAGATACTAACTCCTGTATTGATCGATAGATTGTTGTCCTTCTGTTTTACAAAGTCGAAAATTTTAATTCAAGATTGTTGAACAATCCTTAAATTGGGTTCAACATTTTTTATTGTAATTTTTTTTTGTTTTTTAGTTATTATTAAATCAATAATTTCCTTTATTTTTTATTTAGTAAAATGATTTATAATAACAAATATGTAAATATCTATATTTTAAGTGGTTATGTTAATATACATAAGCATAATAATAATAAAAGTTAGGTAAATGGTAATAAAATAATAATATCTTGTTTGGTGTAAAAATTTGAAATGAATGAATGAAGATGTGTACACCATAACAACATCAAATTATGGAGAAAATAGGATTTAGAGCAGAAAAAGGGTGTGGGGTTGCATGAGGTGGAAAAAGAAAACACGTTGTAAGAAAGTTAATAGGCATACTATTGGTACTGAAATCAAGGGGGAATGTCATTAAGTCTATATACAACTATTGATATTTTCTCAATAAGAATAAGAAATTAGGAAGTCAAAAGCAGATTTTTCTAATTTTCTCTATATCCATCAAATAGAAGTTTTAAAATTTAATATCATTTATCAAACCACAGCATTCAAAAAATAACTATAAACAATTGCAATGACAAATAGCAACCGTATACTATGTCTACAACAGACACCTTAAATCTATTGTGACAAAGGTCTTTGCCTAAAGACCAAATATGAAATTGTGATTACAGAGATTATAGGTTTGAGTTCATATTCGAGTGGGGTTGGTGAGGTTCTCTTTGTTACTATTGTATCACTGATTAGACAGATTATTAAGAAAAAAAAATATACCTTATAAATCTATTAGTCTGGATCATGCAAAATCCATTGATGAAAATAGGTCAAAGGTTGGGTATTGAACCTCAATCTTATTTTATGGGCCTATTGACCATAAGTTGGGCCTCCATGTAACTTGTTCACCAAAAAAATAGATAAAATAAAGCTCAAATACCAAAATTGTTAGGGAAATAAAACCATTTACTTGATGATAATACCTTTTTAGGTCATTCCCTTTATTTTTTTATATTATACATGATGAATTAAAAATTAAAGGGTTCTATAAATATCTATTAAACTCTATAAAAAACATCTAGTATAAATGATATGTAAAACAACATAAAACACGATTAAGTTATTAAAATTTTTTATTAACTGGATATCACTTTAGTTAACATGTCCTCTATGATTGTTATGCTACATTTTGATTGTTATTTTTTTGTTTGGTTATTAACTGTGGATTTAAGTAGAAGATGCGTTGATATGAAGAAATTGAGAGGATTTGAAATTATTCAAATATTTTTGGTTTTTCATATTCTTTGAATTGCATTTTAATTAGTCTTAATATAAATTATACTACACTTAATGCAAAATAATTGGAACGCAAAAGCCTGTTTCATCAGTTCAACATGACTCTTCTCTTCCAGTAATTCCAACAAAAAAGTATCTGGCAACCACTCAAAATAAAATATATGAAAAACATTTTGTAACTAATGTAGAAATTGAGAGAAATGTGAGTTGTGGTGTACAAGGATAGTTAGTGTGTGTATATGTGTGTGTGACAATTTCAAACGAATAATATTGTAAAAAATATATATAACACAATTCAAGTCACTATCTGTTATAAACAGCTTGAACGATATTGTCCGCTTTAGCGTCGTTTACGGCAAACCTCATGGCTTTAAAACACGTCATTCAAGTTAAGGCCTCCATGGCCTTGCCTATAAACAAGCTTGCTGAATCCTCCGAGAGCGATGTAGGATATTCATTCCTAACACACCCCTTATTGCGATCGTGCTAATAACGTGTTATAATCATCTTGAACGATATTGTCCACTTTGGCGCCTTTTACGGCCAACCTCACGGCTTTAAAACGCGACATTTAAGTTAAGGCATTCGGGACCCTGCTTATAAACAAGCTCATAGATCATCCAAGAGCGATGTGAGATATTCATTCTTAACGCCATTTTTCTCATAAATATCAACATTTATTGGAATATTCATGCAATAAATAATTTTTAATTAAAATATGTAAAACAAAAGTAAGTAATGCATTGAACCTCTATGATTCTACATCTATTGTTCGTCGTCGTAGATTTTTCTTGTTTGAGTGAGCCCATTCAACTCGAGAATCCTAACTCCGCCACTGGGAAAAGCAAAACTTGCTGATTGCAAATATGAAATATCTCTTAGATTGGAATGAAGTAACCTATAAAATGATATTGAAAAGGGAAAACTAAACTTTTTATTTACAAATATCTCTAAAGTAGTAAAATTCAGTAGTCTAAAAAATGATATTAAAACCGGAGAAATAGAACTTGTTGCTTACAAATTTCTCTTAAGAATAAAACCCAGTAGTTTAAAAATTGATATTAAAAAGGAAAAACAAAATTTGTTGATTACAAATATCATTTAGAGTAGATAACAATGGCTTAGACATTGCTATTAAAAAAGTAAAAACAAAATTCGTTGATTACAATCTCTTAAAGAGTACAATACGGTAACCTAAAATATGGTATTAAAATGTTCTTCCATTAACTTGTTATTCAGGAAGAGTATACTCCAATCGGGTACCACACTTTTAAGATTTTCATGCTCATGCTAAATCTCTTATATTAACGGTTACTCCAATTGCTCATGTAGTTGTTCCTTATAGTCCAAAAATTTCTATTACGTTGTGTATCGTAACCCAAGACAACTACAACATGGGGAGTCAAATTGCTCTAACCGTTCTTATCACATTTCTCAAGGGGCTTTATAAATCTCCTAAATCATTCAATACCAAGAGTGAGAAAATAACTATTTTTCACAATACATGATATAGTATTATTTTAACATGAATATATTACCCATGCCTTCAAATCCCTAAGTCCACCATGAGTGTCAATAGGACCACTGGTCTACAGTTTGCATCCAGAATTTCTTTCACCTTTTGTACGGTGATTACTTAGTCAAACTACTTATCTCGATTCAACTCCTCATCTTCTCTTATGAAAGGATCAACTCATCCGGGAAAATTCAGTATAGCCTAGATTCGTTAAACCTTAACAATATCATAATACAAAGATTTCAATTTTTCATGAGTTACCTATTTTATCATCATTCGAGTTAAATTACAGATGTTGCCTAGAACCAGATTTCGTCAAAATCGGTCAAATATTTTTACTATATTTAAATTAGTAAATATTTTAATTAGAGGTGTCATTGTTTTTTACTTCGCTCGAAACCCTCAAAATGTCAGGACCGACATTGAGAAGAAAGAATTAGACAAATACAAATTGAATATTGGAAAATACTTCTATAGTTTAATGACTAAATCAAAATCGTTAGAGGTTTGCTTGCTAGTCTTATCATATATTATGCTGCACAATCGATTTTTCCACCAAATTTTGTGAGACTAAAGTTCCTTATATTGCATGAGACTAGGGATGGCAACGGATCCCGGACCCGGTCCGGATCCGGATCTCGATTTTATGGACTCGTCGGATCCGGGTCCGGGTAATGAAACCCGGATCCGGACCCGGATCCGTATTTAAATATTAATTGTATATTTTTATTTATTATTTACCTCGAAAATATTGGATGATTAATATTATTTGATATCCATGTAAATCCAATTGCATGAACATAATTAAATGAGCATGTAAACTATTTAAAATAAGGTGAAATATACAAGTATGGAAGCTGAAACTAAGAATTTAATGTTAATTACATGGACCTGTTTTGGACCCGGATCCGTGGGATCCGTCGGATCTGGATCTGGATCCGTAAATTATAGACCCGCCGGATCCGGGTCGGATCCGGGTCCAATATATGAAAACGGATCCGGGCCCGGATCCGGCCCGTTGCCATCCTTACATGAGACATGTGCTTAAAGAGAGTAGATGTATAAAATTCTCTCGAATGCGTAAAAAATAAAATAAAAACATAATTTTAAAAGGTTTTCAAATATTAAAAGAAATAAGAATTATTAATTTTCGAAATAAGAAATTTACAAACAGTCGCTCCCTATTGCGAATTGAATGAAACAAAAGTAACAGGTAGCACAAATTTCGAGTCTTTCACTATTTTCTGACGCTCCAACGCCATTTGATATAAAAAAATGTTACAAAAACACCCTCGGAAGATTAAGAAACATTTTTTATTTAATATACGAGTTAATCGAGTCACTTACTATTTTTTTCAAAGTTTTGTATTAGTCAATCGAGTAAACTCTTTCACCCCATAGTCCAAAGAATCCTGTCTAGTATGCATGGAAAGAACTTAAGATCAATTTATATGATTTTTATTTGCAATCAAACTATTCGACAAGTATGCATATCTTTCATCACTACATGTGAATTCAATTTTATAGCTATTTGGCGATCATAAGTAGCCAAACAAAATGGAAGTTCTAAGCTCTATAATACACTATCTATACAAATGACATTATGTATGTTTAAAAGGTTACCTTTAGGTTAAATTTGATTCTTTCTCCTATCTAATTTTTTTATTGTAATGGAAAATTTTCTTTCCTTGTCCATTTCATTTCTTTTAATATTATTTTGATGTAAATGTTATTAAATTTGATTGTATTTCATTTCAAATTCTTTTATAATATAGATGAAATTATTTCTTTACTTGCTATAATTATTACTATCTTAGGTTTTAGATTTCATGTTGTTGATTATTTAGCTTGTGATATTTTAATAATCATTCGTTTTTTCCTAAAAAAAAATTATCATTTGTTTTAAGTAGTTATATTTTATTAGTCTTCTATATTTATAATTTTTTGTTAAACTTATTATCATGCCTTTTTGTTCAAGGCGCGCCTTTTTTGCGTCTTGCGCCTAGGCTGCAGGCTCACCCTTGCGCTTTGAGTGCGCCTTGCGCCCTTGACTACTATGATTGTTATTATTATTTAAAAAACTTTACCTCTGGTATTTTGGTGTCTTTGAATCGACAGATGGACTCGGGAGGCAGCCCCTCTGATTTTAAAATCTTTGAAGCCTTCTTGAAACTACCAATAGAATCGTATCCACTGTTGACATTGATGATTAGATATCTCGGTGATAATTTGAGCCAGTCCGCTCGACATTCTTTTGCTTTATTGTACGTGGCCTCTACTGTCTCCGCAATAGCCACACCCACGGCCCAACATTCATCTGCTAACGGTACAATACACTAATCAATTTAAATAGCGGTCAAATTAGACATCTTCAACTGAAGATATTTCTCATTCCTTATATTTAAGAACTTATTTCTTTATAAAGATTTTTTGAAAAAGGAAATTTTACCTACTTAACTTTTGGAAGAGCGTCATTCTCATCTTTCTCATCTGAAGCCCATAAAACACCTAATGTACCTATCAATGCACCCAACTTCCCCATTTCCCCGGCAATCCCTTGACATGTTGATCGGAACCTGGCTAGAAAAAGCTCTGCCAGAACTATAAATGTGGTGGTATTCGGCCTGAAATTCGCAAAGAAAAAGGTTAGTCCATGCAACACCAAAAAACCTCATTTGCCTTTACTTGCGCGGCTATTTCAGCATTTCTTTTTTCCTCATCCTTTTTATTAATATATCAATCAATATGTTATAATTAGTTTAGCATTTCAGCTTAATTCATTAACGATTAATTTAAAAATCACTTTTCGATGAAACTCCATTTTTGCAAACATCATGAAAAGGAAAGAAGAGGCATGAAGTATAAATTGAGAAGAAAAAGGTCGCGCTCTAATTACATTTTTTATGAATACATTCAAGAGAATATATCAGCTTAATTCATTAACATATTGATTAATATATCAATCAATATGTTATAATTAGTTTTACTCATCTACTATTAAACAAGTTATCTTTCTATGAAAGTCCATTATTGCAAACATCGTGAAAAGGAAAGAAGAGGAACTCTATTTACATTTTTTATGATTACATTTAGAAAGAATAGACATTGTTTAAGAAAGTACAATGCAGATGCTTTTTGTTAAAAAAATTCAAGAAACTGTAACATTGAATTATAAGATCATTGTAGACTCATTGTTTCAGCTTTTCCATGTTGTTTAGCCATCTTTCTCCCTTGTGGCTTAGGCTTTTTTTTATCCCAAAATAAGAGTAGAAAGAAATCAAGAAAGTGGATCGGTAAATGAAAAAGAGATAACTTCCGTGAACAAGAAGATGTGGAATGGTAAAAAAAGAGAATTGTAAATGAAAAGAGCAGGCTTTTTCAAGAATTTGGTTATCGACGTGGGATATGTTGGACGAATTTGGGAGATTGGATATAAGTGTTAGAAAAGGTGTTAGGGATGAGTATATAATTTCTTATAAAGAGAAAGAATACAATAAAGGAAACATTAGTAACTTGAAATACAATTATATGAACATCATAATATTAAATATAAAATAACGAAATACCGAAATAAGCCTTTTACTTTGAACAAGAGGGTTCTGTTGAGGCTCGAGTCGATTTTCTTAAAACAGATTTTCCCCTTTGTATGGCAAACTGTCTCCCAAGATACAATAGCAGACGTTAGGCGAACTCAACTAAGCGTAAAATACTATCACCAAAATACCGAATAACTAAGAACTTAGAGAGAATTTGAAAGAGATTTTATTTCTTATCTCTGAGGTGTATTGAATAAGGAAAAATGAAACCTATTTATAGGAAAACTCAATGGCACGAACTATAAATAATAGGAAACATAAGGACTCGCGCATAGTACTACATAGTACTGCATAGTAACCATCAATAATTTGTTACACAGGCGGTTGAATTCAATAATTTTCTTTTAAAATAATAATTCAACAATCCCCCACATAAAAGAAAATTTAACGATGGACTTGATTGGTGATAGCATTATACAATCAATATTTGCATAGGATAGGCGGATTATAAGCCTTGAACCTTCCCTTGTGAATCTACATTTATTTTACTATCTGACTAGTAGACGCGATATCCTTAAACTATTCTGACGTTTTATGTAAATGATGATATACCTCACACATATATTAATTCTAACTCAGTTTTGGTTCTCATGGTTATGTTAGTATGGTCATGAACATCTCCTGATTCTACAAAAGTTTAAGATAACTAAGCCACATTAGTTTATTTTGAAGCGACCCCGCTTTACTCTCACATAGGTGATCTCTTTTAATCAAACATTGATGCACAAAGAATCATTAAAAGCACTTTCATTGCTTACCCTTAATCCGTTTTATCACTGTTTACATCATAGGAATGGACACAAGGTTACCCCCACAGTGACTTCACAAGGTCTATGCAATTAGGTTGTCCCATTGAACCAAGATCTTGGGATCTCCAGTCAAACATGGTTGGGTTTTCCTTCACATAGCGCCTTATATATTCATGGGCTTTAGTCCCATTCTTCTAGATGTCTTTTCAACTTGATCTCTGTTTAACCCTTTGGTTAGCGGATCCACTAAGTTATCCTTTGATCCTACAAAATCAATAAAGATAACTCCAGTTGAGATCAGTTGTCTAACGGTATCATGTCGACGACGCATGTGTCTCGACTTACCGTTATACATTACATTTTGTGCTCTTTTAATCACTGCTTGATTATCGCAATGTATACATATTGCGGGCACAGGCTTAGGTCATTCAGGATATCCTCTAAGAAGTTTCGTAGCCATTCGGCTTCTTCTCCCGTTTTATCCAAGGCTACAAACTCAGCTTCCATTGTGGAACGAGTTATAATTGTTTGTTTTGAGGATTTCCATGAAACTGCTCCTCCTCCTAGAGTGAACACATATCCACTTATACGTTTAGAATTCTTAATGTCAGCTATCCAGCTGGCATCAGAATATGCTTCAAGTACAGCATGTTCTCTCGTATAGTGAAGTCCATAATTACGAGTATATCGTAAATACCTTAGTATTCTCACGATAGCATTCCAATGATATTTACTAGGATTACTTGTAAATCAGCTTAAACTGCTTACAGTATAAGCAATGTCAGGCCTTGTACAACTTGTAAGGTACATTAGACTACCTGTAACCATTGCATATTCCACTTAGTCTATGCATTCACCTTTGTTCTTGGATAGATGTAGACTAACATCTAATCGTGTTTTGGCTATACCAAAATTGCATTTGTTAAACTTGTC
Source organism: Euphorbia schlechtendalii (assembly GCA_949673415.1). NCBI lineage: Eukaryota > Viridiplantae > Streptophyta > Magnoliopsida > Malpighiales > Euphorbiaceae > Euphorbia > Euphorbia schlechtendalii. Next base: position 402 of record CATIWQ010408367.1, on the reverse strand, counting down.
AAGTATCTTATCCACATAGTGTGACTGCGTTAATATGAGACCGTAAGGTGAATGTTTAACTTGGATGCCTAAAATTACATCCGCTAGTCCCATATCTTTCATGTCAAATCTTGAATTTAACATATTTTTGATACTTTTTACCATCTTCTCATTGCTTCCAACAATGAGTATGTCATCAACATACAAACATAGAATAACATATCCATTGTTTGTAGTTTTGACATATACACATTTATCACACTCATTTATAGATAACCACTGGCTATCATGACATCATCAAATTTCTTATGTCATTGTTTTGGTGCTTGCTTTAAACTATATAAAGATTTTACCAACTTACATACTTTCTTTTCTTGACCTGGAGCTACACAACCCTCAGGTTGTTCCATATAGATTTCTTCT
>CATIWQ010408335.1:0-16791 GCA_949673415.1 Euphorbia schlechtendalii | reverse complement strand
GAAAGTTTGGGGTATGAATTTAAAGTTTTGATGTTATAATAGAAAAAAAGTTAGTGAAGTGGGGTTATATAGAGAAATTAGGCCCAGGGGTAAAAGAGGAAAGTATTTGAAAAAATACGGGCGACGCGAAGTAAAAACGGGTGACGCGTAGCAGTTCAGATATTATGTTGGCAGTATTAAAATGTACCATTATATTTATTGACAAAAATATATCAATATATCTTATCGTCGTATCCTTTTTGTGTTAGTGCATAACTCGAAAAATTGTACATTGTCTTAGAGAAGATAATGTATGTGCGGATTTTCTAGCTAGGCAAGCAACTCAATCGAATTTGAAACTATTTGGATCAACTCCTCATGGTTTTGGATTGTAGAGGTGCTTTTACTCCTCGTTTGCGATAATGCTTTGAGTAGTCTTTGACCCACTTTCTTCTGGTTGTAGTAATTTAGTTTTCATTTACCAAAAAAATAGGAAAAACAAAACATAGTTTTTAATTGATGACTTTTATTATAGAAATAATGAAAACCAATTAAAAAGAATTTGTGTTTTTGTCTCCAAATAATTATTTCCAAGTACATCACTAGTTCAATACAATATATGAACAAACACAAACACGAATTTTGAATCAAAATTCTGAACATACTTTTCTTTTCCCATGTTCAAGAACAAGAGCTATAATAAGACACCTCCACACTTTTGAATATTCCAAATAAGAATGGTAATCCTTCCACAACTTATATGATGTCCTTGGAAATCAAAGATTCTCAAATCTCTATAGCTTCATCTTCTAAAATTCTTATAATTGTATATTTCAATTTTAGAAATATTTGAAAACAACTCTACATATTGGAGTAGTTGGAGGTACTTCAACAATAACATTATCGGTAGTATTGAAGCCCGTAACATAATTTCCAATGACCAAATATCATTTAAGATTGTTGGAAAAGATAGCTCAGTAGTTGACTTCAAAGGATGACTTTAGAGGAAGCAAAGTTCAGAAGTTGTGGGATTCAAAGGTTGATGTTGAGTAGTTCAAAGTTTGTGAAACTCAGAGATTGAGATCTTCAGAAGCAAGTTCAGAGGTAGAATGCAAAGTCTGATTTTCAAAGGTTGTAGTTAGAGGGTGCAGTCAAAGGCAAAAATGACAATGATGAAAACAAGAGCAAATGTTAGATAAGTTGTCTATCAATGGAATTAGCCTTTAATTGCTAACATTATGGCACAAATCATGGCTCAGATTTGAATATCCAATTTACCATAATATGTATTAGTTGTACATATATTTTACCTTATATATATTAACAATAATTATTGTATATATTTCTTAACTAAAATAGGTTGTGCACAAATTGCTATATAAAGGAGATATGATAACACAGTAAGGCATCCAACCTTTTGTTCTTCAAATATTCTTATGGTACCATATCTAATTTTTTTAAATCTGTAGCTGAATCTTTGACATTTCAATTTCTTTTTGCTTTTGTCTTCCAAATGTTTCTGGTTTGCTTTCATTTTTTTGGGGTGATTAATTTCTGATCAACAACTTTGGCTTTGAGGTTTCGTTCTTTTAGGAAGAGTGTCAGGTGATAATTTTGGAAGAATTTCAACAGAGCCTTTGGCTATCAAAATTATAAGAAAGATTATGCAACATGGGAATTATAGTTTCAAATGTTTTTTTGAAAGAAATTAAGCTTTGGAACCACATTGATGGGTCAACTCCTACACCTATAAATGGTAGGGAACTCACTCAATGGGAGACAAAGGATGCTCAGATCATCTCTTGGATTTTGGGTTTTATTGAAGCTCATATGGTGAATAATTTATGTTCCTTCAAGACTAGTAAGGAGATGTGAGATTATTTGAAACACATCTATAATCTAGATAACACTGCAAGACAATTTCAACTTGAGCTAGCAAGGTAATCGTTCAATTGAGCATTATTATTCTAGATTTATTAACCTATGAAGCGAATATTCTAAAATTTTTATTCTAAGGTACCGAATGAGGCCTTAGCTAATCTTCAAGATGATCATGAGGATAGTAGGCGTGACCAATTTTTTTTTGAACTGAATTCAAAGTTGCACGGTCTAGACTACTGAATAGAAATCTAATTCCTTCCTTGGATATGTCTTGGTGAATTATTACGTGAAGAACACAAATCGGTCTTTTGTCACTCCATAATTGGTCCAATAAATGATTATTACAACATTCTTTACTCTTGGACTCCATGGTCAAGGTAAGATAATTTCTTCCCCTTTGTTTATTAATTTTAGGGCATCAAATCACATGATTGGATCTACAAATTGGTTGCATAATATTATACCGGTATACAAAATATTTAGATTGCTAATGGAAGCAATCTTCCAATTACAAGTCATTAGGGATATTGGGTTATATTTTCGTCATGTATTTGTCTCTCCTGGTTGTCTACTAGCCTGATTTCAGTTAAGAAATTGATGGATAATAATCTCAACGTAAATTTCTCTCGTCGTGGTTATCTTATGTAGGATCAGGTATTAGAGAAGGTAATTGTGAATGGACATAAAGTGGGCAGCATTGGTCTTGTTGGCTTAGATAATCAGAAAAAGATGGTGAATGACTTTAAATTGATTAAACTTGGTTACTTAAAAACTTTGGTTAAGCTTTAACAGACTTATAAAGATGATTTAAGAGTGATGCAAAAAAAAGTAAACTATTTAAACACCAAAGTGCACAGCTCAAGCTAAACTCGGTTTTGGCTAAGATGATGCTGTGTAAAACTTACTCATCACAGATAGGTTTTTTATGTTTAGCAATAAACAAAGTAAAAAGATGAAGTGTATGTTGAGTGATATAAATTAACTAAAATAAAGATAGTTGAAAAAAGAAACTTAACACCTGAATTATCTTGGTTCGGACACAACCTACTTCACTCCTTAGGTTCCTTTTCCAAGCTTTAATCCAATAGTGTTAGCTCCTTTAAACAAGTAGAGAAGCCTTTAACAGCGGGTGATTACAAGCGAGTACCTTCCAAGCTTATCTTTAATCCTCGAAAATATTTGAGTACCCTTCTCAAATCATTTATTACTCAGTTTACTTAATAAGAGAAACAAAACAGAAACTCAACTTATAAAAAGCTATGGTTTCTTTACAGTTTGTGAACTTAGTTCTCTTCTAAGTTTATTATTCTCTCAATTACAAATAGATTGGAAATTAAGTTTTTACTTTGAATTGCTTGAGGAATTTCGAATGTTGAGATGATGGAAAAAAATATTTCAGCTCTAGGAAATTCAGGTGATTCACCAAGTTAGAATTGCAGACTTCAGCTTCTATTTATAGGCAAACAATATGAAGTAGCCATTGAAACTTATCATCTTGAATTTATCTCAAAATTCTCTTCGCTTGAGGTCTTCAATTTCTTCTTGTTGTGAAACAGGTTTAAATCTATTGGGAGGGAGCGAATTTATCCATTGTTACACGATATTAATCCTTCGATGACTTTCTCATCAAGGCTTGATTTTCAAGTTTATTCTATTTGTAAGAGAGAGTGCGGGATGCAACATAGAACTTCTTGATTGAATTGAAATCTTGACGTTGCTTATTTACACGGTAACTCTGAAATGTGACGAGTTGCATACTGCTTTTTATTTGGACTTTTGCAAGAATACACTAACATTCCATATTATTTTTTTGCTTTCAACATCAAATCCTTTTTGAAACCTGAAACACACCAAACTAGAATATTCTGTTTAACAGGTTAGGTTAAAGATAAATAGTGTCTTATAGATCAACACAACTTTAATTAAAATAAACTATGCTGAGTTATCTCTTAATAAATTATAATGCTAAGTTGTTTTGCCTTTCATTTTAACTCGACAAAGCAACTAAAGACATCCTAAGTTATAGTTTTACTAAGTACAAGTCTGAGTTAGATTTCCCTAACTAGTCTCAAACTAACAACTTAGTTAAGAGTCTACAGAGTATCTAATTAATTTTGAAGTCCTAATAAGTTTGTTATTACAAAACTCAAGATACTATGAAGTATCATTAAACCGGGGTTAACAATGTCCCCCATTTTGGAACATATTATAAACTAAGTAGTAGCAGATTTCAACTTAGTAAGACTTTATTGAGATGAAATACCTAGTAGTGAACAAGGCTCCCCCATGCTGAGTGATATCCTTTCAATCAGCAAAAGCTCCCTCATACTAAGAGAAGCTCTTCTTTACTTGAGAATTGTCTTAATCAACTTCTCCTTTGGTTAGTCATTATTGTTTCCTACAAAACTGAGTTTATGAAAGTAACAATATACAATAAGTTAAGAAGATCTTAACTTTGAACAAAAGTTATAATTTTTCATTGAAAACTCAGTACAGAGAGTATCTTATACTAAGTTTTACATTTTAAGCTATATTACAAAAATTGCTAAAACTACAAATAACTATCTCTTCTATTGGTGTTGGCGCTGACTTTGTTATCGATTTTATTGCTTCCGTTGTTGTTTAAGCTAGTCTTAGCCTTACCTCTTTGGGAAGGCAATCTTCACTTTTTGTTGTGCCGATACCATTATTTGATCTTTCACCAACTAGTTGAGAAAGACATTAAAAGATTCCAAAGCTTGAGTGAACAATTTATGATTCCCAATCAGCACTTGATCAATCGCAATTTCTAATTGCTTATTCTAGTCATTTGAAAGATACTCTTACTCGTTAAGCTCAGATAACAGTAGATGATGAGTCATGGTGAGATGCGCTATAAGGTCAAATCCTTGACAAACATACCATTGAAAGCACTGAAGTAGTACACGAAAGTCTCATACTGATAATGGTATCTTCAGTTGGGCCTCAATCTCAATTATCCTTGGCCCCAACACTTGCAAGTTCTTGGATAAATAATTAATGTCCTTAGCATCCTCTAACTCTTTGTCTATTAATGCTAGAATCTACTTTTGCATCAGATTCACTTTGTCTACCATAATGTTCAACTTCTTATGCATAGTATAACCATTTTCTGGATCCACAATGAGCTTTCAAAAGGTTGAATTGTATTGATGGTAGTAAAAATAATCCTCTAAGAATCTTTATAGCATCCTCAGTTTTATATTTGGTCACAACACAAGTTCCATTATGCTTCTGATCCATAGCAGGAGTAATGGAGGTAGGCTTCTCAACAAACTCGACAATTTTCTCTACTTTATCATCAACCTTTCCAACAACTCTTGACATCTTTTCAAGAGTATTGGCTATAGAGTGTTGGATGTTAGTATGAGCATTCACCTTTCTCAAGATCCCTACCAAGAGTTTATCAATGCTGAGCTTTATTGAAGCTTGCTCTTCCCTAAACTTGTGGAATCGGATAGTCTGATCTCTTAGAGTACATATTATGCTACTTAGCTGAGATGTTGTTGCATCTAAGCTTCCTTTCACCTTAGTAGCCACAACATTAGTTAATATGTTAGATGTTGGGATAATAGAGACGGAAAATTATAGTTACGCTGTCGGGTTCATCAAGCTGGTGAGAATAGTAGTTATCTTATCAACCATGCTCTTTACACTCTCTTCGACAAGATGATTCCTAGGTGGTCAACAAGCTCCCTTGAATCTTCTCAAATTCTTCATAATAGATTGAATCAAAGGGGATGCTTGTTTAATTGTCACAGTTGGTAAATTCAGCATACAGTAGCACTTGGTTAATTGTCGTATCTAACTCAGCATTAGATTGAAAGAAGGATATCTGGTCCTTGTAATCTCTCGTATTCTAGCCAAGATAGATGAATCATCATTTTCCTCTTGGACATGATCTTTGCTAGTGTTGGTTGCTTCCTTGACTATAAAATTTACCTCAACACCAATCACATTTGCTATTTGAGTGGAGTTCTTAGCTATTTTACCCTTCATATCGTATTTTCACTTTCAGTATGAGGGGTGGATTCATTCAACGAAATTGATAGAAGAGTATTTTTGGTTGAAGAAGAGGTTGGCTTAGAGTTTGATGAAGGGGTGATGGTGTTTGTGGTTACTTTTGGTGAAGTTGGCAGAGAAATTTTATTTTGAGAAGATGGTTGTTTAGGTAAAGAAGGACACGTGATCTTTTTGGGAGAATAAATGGGAGATTTAGGAAGTGTAGGTTGTGAAGAAGGGAATTTATGGAGAAAAGTTTAGTTTAGAAGAAGAGGGTGAAGGAGGTGGTGAAATATGTACCTGGTGGGTTCTTGATTGATCCAAGATTGGATCAATTGTTGGTAGGTTAGCATGTTGAGCTTTCTTATCCTACTCTTTCTCATCCTTAGATTTCTCAACAAAAGATTGCTGGCTGTTCTCTTTTAAATCATCTATGTCACTTTCAACCATGTGCAGATCCTTCCTAGCTCTTTTGGGAGCACTTCTGTTTCTATGGACTTCCTTTCAGCTTCATCTTAGCTTCTACTAAAGATGCAACAAACTCCTTCCTTTTAGTAAATTTCCTCTTCTTACTTATTTGCTTTGCTTCAAGCTGCGCAGCTAACATAGATTTAATTCTCTATAGAGCTTCATCTCTAACTAGAGGGAGTTTATCTTGAGTCTCAACTTCCTCTTCATCATCCAGCTACTCTACCTGACTTCTTTTCCTTAATTTGAGCTTTTTTGGCACTCTCTGCTTGGGTGCTTCTACTCTCTTCGCCACAAGGCTGCCTCCCTTGGTCTTTTCCCTACTGGATTGCCTCTAGCTTCCTTAGCTTTCTTAAAAAGTTCCCCAATGGGAATTTCATATTCAGATTGTGGTTCAAGCTCTTAGATAACACCCCTAAATTTTAGAATGTTCATCTTCCTACTCAACATTCTCTAGGAATATTGTTGGAGTGATCTCCACTTTCTTAGACTTCAAATCCTTTAACTTGTTATACCCATAATGAAGACTGGAGCTTTGTAATCTTACCATTTGCTCTAAGTCTATTATCTTCTTCACTGGCAAGATTCTAATTCCTCTTGTTCTTTCATAACCGACCATGTTGATCCCTCACACCTTCACTATTTTTGTTATTAAGTATACATAGTGGTACATTGTTTTTAACTTGGTAAGGTGATTTAGAATAAGTACTAGCAAATTTAGCTATTTCCCTCTACCATATGGTTTATCATACATCTCTCAACCTTGGAGTGGCTTGAGAGAGAACCCGTCTTCGGTAACAAAACTTTTACCTAGATTTCATGGCAAGATTTTTCCCTCTAAGACATATCAGAAGCTCTGATTTCGCCAAATCTATAGTCTGCTAGCAGCTCATGTGATTCTATGACAACAACTACATTTTCGTCTCCATATATTCTCAATTTAGTACCTTACAACTCATTCCAAGAATATTTCCTATGAGCTTCCTCGAGATTAATTATGGTTTCTTCTCCAGCTTTACTGCTAAAAAATCAGCATGACCTTAAATTATATACATGCCAGAGTAAAACTTTTGCATGATTTCCTTGATTGTCGATCCTTCAAGAGAAAAGGGCCCTCTAAGATTTTTCAACATTTTAACTCTAGCCAAAAACTTAGTTCTTTACTAAGCTATGGGCATCAACGGTGTTAACTAGGCTATGGGCATCAACGATGTTAACCTATCTAGTTAGGGTAAAACAGTTCCTTCTTCCAAGACTATTTTCTCAGTCAAGATGGTGTTGTTGAGGAAAGGATTCCTCTAAGATCTCTTTTGAAGTGCAAACTGGTATCATTGAGTGATGGTTGATTAATATGGCTTTGAGTCACCATTGATTTTAAAGGATTTGAGACTTAGAAAAACTTCGAGAGAATTAGGGGTTTTTGCAAAAAAAAAAACGATTAGAATTCTTGTAAGCATAAAATTTTATCTCTAGTCTAGGTCCTCCTTTTATAGTCCTTCAAAAACTGCACAAGTAATGTATCTCTTCCGCAAGCAAAGATTAAAGTAAATGATGAGATTGAACAAGTATTAAACCAACTTAGTAAAACACAGTTTTTTTGGTCGCAACGGTTAAAATTCAAATTTTCTTTTATCAAAAGAGAAATTAAATTAACTTAGCAATTTAAACAACTTAAATTACCCAATCTGAGTGAATACATGTTACCTCAATCAGACAACATAACTTTGATATTTGCTTTTAGTTCAGATTGAACTTGTGCCCTTGCCAGTATTTGCAAATTTAACATAATTTCAATCATAACTTTGATGCTGAATTTGCAAATACTGGAGAAATATCTTAACACTTACTAAGTGAGATTTTCTAGGGTTAGCTTGATAACGAGCACAATAACATACAAAGTATTGAATATCATGCCTACTAACAGTTAAGTAAGTACAAAACTAATAATACCTCTATAGAACTAAATGTCTACAAGCTTACTAGTTTCATTCTTACTTAGTATAATATAAGTGGTCATAGGAGTTAACCTTGGCTTACCTTTCTTCATGTCAAACTTCTTCAGGTTTTCCTTGGCATATTTTGATTGGTTGATGAAAATTTCATTATCACTTTGCTTGATTTGCAGACTAAGAAAGGAATTAAATTTTCCCATCATTGACATTTCGAACTCGCTCTTCATCTGCTTGTTGAATTCTTTGCAAAGTCCTTCATCAGCTGCTCCCAAAATAATATCATCAACATATATTTGGATTCACAACACAACTTCTTTCTTGCATTTGATAAGCAGAGTTATATCTGCTGTTCCTCTAACATACCCTTTATTGAGCAAAAACTTAGTCAACCTTTCATTCTAAGCACGAGGTGCCTGCTTAATCCATATAATGCCTTCTTCTTAGTGTATACATGTTTTGGATTATTTGAATCTTCCAATCTATGAGGTTGATGCATATATACTTCTTCTTGAATTAAACCATTGAGGAAAGCACTTTTTACATCTATTTGAAACAACTTGAAGTTCATATGATGTAAAAGCATGGAGAATCTTGATAGCTTCAAGTCTTGCTATTGGTGCATAGGTCTCATAATAATCAATTCCTCCTTATTGATTATAGCCTTGAGTAATAAGTATGACTTTGTTTTTAACAACATTGCCATCTTCATTAAGCTTGTTCTTGAACACCCATTTGGCTCCAATGATTGATTTGCCACAAGGTTTCGGTGTTAGATCTCATACATCATTAGCTCTTATTGCATTGGGATCATCCAGTATTCATCAAATTCAACATCTTCAAACTTTTTGGATTCAATCAATGATATGAATTTTGGATGACGTGTCATTCTACTGAGTTGACCTCTTGTCATGACTAAATTATGAACATCATAAACAATTTGATCAATTAGATGATTGTCCTAAGCTCTCTTAAAAGATTCAAATTTACAACTTGAATCTTTATACTAGGTTATTTTTTGTTGAGTTTAATCATCATCGTTGAAATTAATAAAAAGATCCCCGTTAGCTTTAACTTTTTCATTATTTGGCTTTTGTGCTGAGTTAGGTAGCACAGAGAGTGGCATGCTGAGTTGATTTTCCATTTCGTTAACATCACTGGCTCATCTTCCTGCATTGTTAGTTTCATCAAAAGCTGCATGCATAGACTATCCAATATACTAGTTTTCTTGACATATATTCTATAATCCCTACTTTTTATTGAGTAACCCAAAAGATACTTTCATTTGGCTTAAAAGTTACCTAGCTACTCCTTGTTATTTAGAATAAAACACATGCAGTCAAATGATTTGAGATGACCATAATTAGGCTTACGCCCTCGCCAAAGTTCATAAGAAGTTTTCTCTATAATTGGGAGAATTAAAACATGATTAAGAATATAACAGGCTGTGTTAACGGCTTCTCCCAAAAGTACTTTGGTAGATTATTATCACTCAACATGGATCTTGTCATTCAATAACCCCATTTTGTTAAGGAGTACACGAAGCCGAAAAGTTGTGGTCAATACTATGCTTTGAACAGAATTCTTCGAAAAGAAAACATTATCACTTCGTATTCTATTAATTTTAATTACGAGTTTGTTCATTATCCGATTACTGAGTTTGATAAAAGACTCAAAGGTTTCATCTTTGCTATTGAGTAAGATTACCCAAGTGAATCTCGTAAAGTCATCAACTATAACAAGAGAAAATCTCTTTCCACCCATGCTCATAGGATGAACAATGCTGAAGAGATCCTAGTGTAGGAGCTCCAATGATCTCTTTGTTACTATATTGTGAGCGGGTGATCCTTTTGAAGGGTTGCGAAGCCGGGTCGGAGAGGAAAATTTTAAAATACGCATTCAAACTAAAACAGACAGTTTGATGAAAGTTAAACAAAATCAGAAGCCCCGTTTAAAATATATAAGAGTCGTTACCCAGTTCAGCTATACTGGGAAATTGCGGTGTAGCCAAATCCTAAGTAGGAATACTACACCTTTTAAAACAGAGATTATGGTTCAGACAAGTACACTTATTCCATGGCTTAGTTCAAAAGTGACTTCAATCATATCATATTCGTTTAGTTTTAAGCCTATTCCATTTTCAATCCTACATATTTCGACATGCTAATACATTTCAAATAAATTACAGCCATACATCAAAATAAAAGCAAGAAAATAAATGTTACAATCGACTATAAATACATGAAGAATCTAACAGTAGAATATATAAAACTAATATTATGGTAAACCTGCAATAAGAATATGTTAGTTTGGAATATGATCTAAATTAAAGAATTTGATTTATATCCCTTCCTTAGTCCTCATCTCCTGTGCACTTGCACATGCAAACAATTAGAAACATTCACGGCAATATATAATTAGAAAATAAGAATAAAAGAAAAATAATATTATGAACAAACAATGAATGATGCAAAAGATAACATAATAAGAAAAAGAGTTGAAATAGATCTTAACCCTCAGGATTACTTTTTTCTGTATTATCTAGGATTGCAACCATTCTTGACTTTGAGAATTTTATACACCCGAAATGAGATTGTTTTTGTGATTTAGAGATGATAAATGAAAGTTAATTCGTTTGCTTCTTGCTCGAGCCGGATGATAAAAAATTCTCATGTCTGGTTCCTTCGGAGGATGGATCTATAAGAATTCACCTATCCCAGTAACAAAAAAACCTGACTTGAATGACCCTGTATTAAGAGCTAAATTGGCTAAGGGAATGGGTCATAATCATTACGGGGAACCCGCATGGCCCCACGATCTTTTATATATATTTCCAGTAGTAATACATACATAAATCCCGATCCCCCACCTTGAATTGCTCCTATTTCCCGTTGAACTTCACTTTATTTTGATTGCTAACCTCTGTTTTTAACCCCCACTTTCCTATCTATTCATTTTAATATTATAAATTGAAAAACACAAAGAAGAAAACAGAAAGAAATAAATCCTACACGTCCTTGGACCGCTCTCCTCTATTCTAGTTTATCACACCCACTTTCCTATCCCTTAATTATATCTTTTTCATTTTTTAAATGAAAAACCCAACAAAATTGTGGCCACCATGACCTTTTCTTTACTAATTATATCAACCCTTTTGTTTGAATTAATTTTTTAATTAATTCAAAAAGTTAATATAAATTTATATTATATATATATATATATAATATAGAATAGAATAGAATATTATGTATAATATAGTTACACATAACAATATTACGTCACATTCCATATAATAATAATATATTGTATAATATAACAAAAACAAATAAAGAGCTATGAGGTCTAGCTAATTGATAGTTTCAAGATCATTTGATTGTCTTTCATATCTCAAAGTCGGAATTCAGACATGAATCACTTGCTATGAAAAATGTTGGTAATATAACATCATTGGGTTGGGGAAGACCGTGCTCACAATATTGTTAAATGACCTAAATAATTTTCCAGATTGTTACAAAGTTGACATGCTGAGAAAAGTCTATCTTTTCAAAGTTGATATTGGGTAAAACCTCAACTAGTCTATAAACATTATTAACTCTACGAGCATAGAGAATAGTTAGATCATTCTTTCTATCAATTGCTAAGCATCATATGTCTATGTCACAAAGCTAGGATACACTTAGCAAGTTGAACCTCGGTTATTTGACAAGAGAAGCCTCTGTAATTGAAGGACTAGCACCCATTGTACCATTTCCAACAATTTTCCCTTTTTGGTTATCTCCAAAGATGACACTACCATTTCTTTTGTGTTCCAATGTGATGAACTACTTTTCTTCACCAGTCACATGCCTCAAGCAACTACTATCCAAATACCACATTCTAATGTCATCAGCGGATCTCAAGCTCACCTTCAAAATAATCAAGTTTTCTTAGTTACCCATGTCTTAGGAGTGGGTCCTCCTGTGAGCGCAGGATTTCGTACCAGCTCACGCGTTCGATGATGACGGCTTTTCGGGATTTTATCCTCAAATTACACAATTTTCGAGTATCCAGATGTATCCGAATGGGAATATTCCTCGTCTCTGAATTCAAAAGGACATCTTTAATAAAATTATTTAATTTTTTCCTTTAATTAAGAAATTAATTAAAAAATATGAAAATACACAAAAATTACGAAAACACCATGAAAAATCGAATCCGGAGCAAGCCTCACCCGAAAATTTGGCGAGGCTCGCTAGAAAGTTTGGCTAGCCTCGCCAAACTGTTTGGCGAGGCAAACCTCGTCAAGGATTTTGGCGAGGGCTCGCCAAACTTTCTGGCGAGGCCAGCCTCACTAGAAAACCGGCAAGGAGCCTCATCGCTTGTCGAAAAAGCTTGCATTTTTTGGATTTTAGGGATTTTTCCTATAAATAGTCGGATCTTTTTTTATAACCAGGATTCGAAAAATTTTCAGATAAAATATAGCTTTTAGAACTGCTTCAATTTCTAATAACTAGACGAACATTTTTGGACTTTTACTACAACTTTTTGACTTAAATAAAAGGACGAGAATGACTTCCAGGGGCCAATCAGATATCTTCGAAGTGGATTCATTCCGTAAGGGTAAGCCTCTGAGTTCCTAGAGTTTATAATTCCATGTTTTCGGTGTTCTATTTCTTCTTCTATTTTCATCTGTGGACCTACGAATTTCAATATGTTATTTTATCCAAATGTTGTAATTCTTCTTCATCTATATTTCTTTTATTAAAAGAGATGTATGTTAGAATACCCCCACGAAGGGATTCCCGGATAACAGTCCACACTTTTACCATGCGAGCAATTTCACTAATTAAAATGAACAACCATTGTGTTAATAGAATGAACTATTTTATTTAAATAACAAGTCCATTATTGCGATCAATTTTTTTAGGCTATATGGGCTTCGCTATATTCGAAATCGAGCATATGTGCAATATGATTATATCTCCTATGCTAACCTTTATGGATGCAGGTAGATTAGGATTAGATGTATGTTTAGGATTTTAATTTTCCTTCGGGTATCGTAATTTCATTTTTTTGGGAAATGTAATTAATAGATTAGGCGGGCGGTTACATCCCCTGAGGTTTTGTAATTTTTGTAATCTTCACTTTTCCGCATTTACTTACTACTTTATGGATGGATTTATTATTTGTCTATACGTGAATCATGCATATAAACTCGAAAATACGACCTAAGTGAGAATATGCACAATTAAGAAAATATGATTTTCTATAGATGTAATTTAATGTGATCCAATAAGAAATAAGCAACTTATCCCGAACTCGAATCTTTGTATCTTGGTGGGCCGTTTCCTTAACGTTAAGCCTCACGGGACTCTAATTCCTGGAAAGAGCTTATCCAGGTGGCGACTCCACACTAAGAGATGGCGGATTCGGGTTTGAACCAATCTAAAAACATTTTCGTTTTCTCAATCAACTTTTTCATGGGTCCACAACCTGGTGCTCTATTTTTAATAAACGCCCCGGTGGACCGCACCTCTTATCTCCCGCTCTCTCGACCCACCGCTCCGTGTCGTCCGCTTACAGTGGCGACTCCGCTGGGGATTTTTCTAAAAAACTTATTTTTCAAAGGTTTTAGATTTTGGATAAGTGCCGAAAATTATTGATCACGTTATTCCGTTTTCTCTTAATTATGACATATTCATAATAACGCATTGCAGTAGAAGGGATTAGCCCATAAGTCTAAGGTACCCCAATTACCGCGAAGCTTTCTCTTGTACTAATCCACCTCCTTGAGAAAAGATAGTACTTGAGCTGGTGGAGCACTTGTTTCCATATCGTATGTACCTTCCTCATTAGAACCTATTTGGGGAGAGGCTTGGAGTGTATTTCAGTACAACAAGAACCTTATACTTCAGCAACCCATTTATAACCCTCATGTAAATAAGCCATAGGCATTTTCCCTAGGGTGTTACCCACCAACACGTGACTGTGCATTATATTTTCTTGTAGATGCACTCCTTAATATCCTTGCGATACTAAGATGAACCAAACTTAGGATAGAGACTAGCCAAAAACCGTAAGCGCGAGAGTTGTATGGTTGGAATACAGATATTATGTGCTATGTGCCAAGTTTTTACCGCTTTCCAATTCATCATGCATTGTACAAATGTGCCATGCTTACCATGAATCTTAATGCAGACACTTGAACGCACACACTCATGATGATAAACATGATCTGATGTCACTCATGCTTAGGACTTAGTTGACACTTGATCGTGTCACTTTAGGATAACATGAAAGCAACTAGAATCATGTAGCATCACTCACCCACGTTTTAGCACAATGTCCACATGACATCCGACTCTTAGGACAAACTTACCCAAATCCTTGTGCGATGCCCATTTAGCATCCGATCATGAAAATAAACCATGTTTAAGGATATCCTAGTTGATGTCCTAACCTAAGCCCACATGAGGCAAACTTACCTCAAAAACCTTACTATTCACCCGAAATACTCATGCATCACTACACACCTTTTGTGATGATGTCCATTGACATCCAAGACCTTGCCCCAAAGGGGAAAAAGAACCAAAACATTCATCTATATGCTACATACAGTAGTTATTTCCATACATTTTTGGATCACTTTTAGTTAGGATGTGTCACACCACTCACCTGAAAATAAAGAGAACTAACATTAGTTCTTGAACTTTTGACTTATCAACACATGGGTAGTTAGGTCACTTCATTACATCATTACCTTTGACACTGTCCCAAGGATAGAGTATAGATCTCAAAACCAATGGACCTTCATTCATTACATGGACTAACAATTCTGCTATATTTTGAATGATTTTTATCTCGCATCATGGCATGCTAACCTTTTTGTCTGCAGCAACAACATTAAACATTTCACGCATCAATCACGCATCATGATTTTACATGCATTCCCTAACCATCTCCGTGTGTATTTTAGCTAGGGAAAAGCCTATCTACCGAAAGGCCCAGGGTTTCTCGCCAGCTAATCCGCATTTCTCCAACCACGGCTCACCAAGAGAGAATTCCGTACATAGACTCCAGTGAAAACTCAGATTCGGAACAAAGTACCTCGCGTAGTCTCAATAACATGGCTAATCAGCAAGAAGAAAACGTGATAGAAGAACAGAACTTGAGGGCAGGATAGAACCCACAAACGAACCAATCATTGGTGAGCGTTGAGATTGCTACGACAATGAATGCCTTTGCTAATAGTGACCAATTCGCATCAATCATCAATCGCCATACTAAGGTGGGGCAGCCCGAACAGATGGCAAATGAGGGAGGACCTAGCTTGAGCATGGGTGGCATGACTCTACCAGGAGGACCATCGTTATCAGCTGCAATATTTCCGACTACTGGAATAGTCGCTCCAACTTACTATTAGTTTGGGTCGGGGTAGGGCCAGCCACAAGTTGGCTAAACGGTGTTTGAATTCACTTCGCAGCCACAAATTGGTGGGCAATTGTTCCCAGGTCAGCCAGGGCAAACTTCATTAGCTCCCAGAACAGTGGGGCAGCTTGAGATCATACCCTCTTCCAACTTCATCCCCTTTGCTCAACCTACGATGCCAAACTAGGGTGCACCGTTTCAGATGTTCCATGGACTAGAACAGTACAACTTGGGCACACAGTATGGGGGCTTGATAAGTGTATAATTACACTTATTATCATATTAATTTTATACATTAAACATTGTAGTTTTAGTCATTTTTATACTTCATATAAAAGATTTCACGTGGTATGTAGTTGTTTTTTATGCCAGATACTAGGTAAATTTTGGGAATAAAATAAGCTAAAGTGGAATTCTATGAAAAAAGAGTGAAAAAGGTGCAAAAAGATGCGTGGAACTTAAAGATTTGGCTTAGGATCGAAGCTGTAAAAAATCGGTGAAGTTACAAGAAGAATTCTAAGTAAAACTCAATTCACAGTCGTGACAATCATTCGCGGTCGTGACTTGTTTACTTCGAAAATAGAAGATTGCCAATCAAAGATTCACGGTTGTGACATGTGTATCGCGATCGCTACATGGACGGTTTTCTGGTATTATCTTTTTAACTAACAACCGCCAGATAAGCATGATCAACCGCCATCAACTACCAATGAACAGACACCTATCAGGAGTCAACCAATCATGAAAAGGTGCTTATCCATTGTGGATTATATAAAAGCTTCTCAACCAATCACAATGATGCAATCTTTCACCAATGGACACAACCCTTCGTTTGGATAGACGTAACCCTTTAAACTCTAAAACAGGGTTCCAATCCTCTTCAATTTCATGCACCACCAGAGAGGAGAATATTAGAGTGAAATTAGAGAGAGATATAGTGTGTATAGATAGAGAGTTCGCTACGTTCTTAAGTGTTAGCGAGAAAATGTTTAAGTGATTCGAATCCTTGTTTCGATCATTAGATTTCTCTATATTCTCGAGCGATTGTTGTATAAGTGTACTTGCAAATCACTTATCAATAAAAGTT
>CATIWQ010408307.1:0-22330 GCA_949673415.1 Euphorbia schlechtendalii | reverse complement strand
TAATTAATATTATTTGAGATCTACATAAATCCAATTGCATGAACATAATTAAATGAGCATGTAAACTATTTAAAATAAGGTGAAATGTACAAGTATGGAAGATGAAACTAAGAATTTGATGTTAATTACATGGACCCGTTTTGAACTCGGATTCGTGGGATCCGAATCTGGATCCACAAATTATGAACCTGCCAGATCCGGATCAGATCCGGGTCCAATATATCAAAACGAATCCGGGCCGGATCCAAGCCGGACCTGGCCCGTTGCCATCCTTACTCCGGATCAGCTGGTATACATGACGATGCACACCATATAAATACTCCTTTCCACACAACTAAAAGCCAAAAACCCTCGCTTCTCACGTGGGCTCCACCCTTTTTACCTATTTTTTATTTGGCTAAGATCTACCCACGTGCCTCCCTGTAATTGGTCAGTCCACAGATCTCCCGGCCCCACTAGATAGACGCAAAAACTCGAATGGACCACACTTGGAAACTATTCTATACCACTCCAAACAGAGAGGCTGTTTCCTTCACGTGTCTTTCGCGTGATTTTGCAGGCGGAGAAAACATAGAGAGAAACGTCAACAAAAATGGATTCCAAGCTCTGCGACGCTTGCAAATCGGCGACGGCCACTCTCTTCTGCAGAGCCGATTCGGCCTTTCTCTGTGTCAACTGTGACTCCAAAATCCATGCTGCCAACAAACTCGCCTCCCGCCACGCGCGTGTTTGGGTGTGCGAGGTCTGTGAGCAAGCGCCGGCTCATGTCACCTGTAAGGCCGACGCGGCGGCTCTCTGTGTCACGTGTGACCGTGATATTCACTCGGCGAATCCGTTAGCTCGCCGGCACGAGCGGGTTCCTGTGACTCCGTTCTATGATGAAGTTAGTTCGGCTCCTGCTGGGAAGCATAGCGCGATTAACTTCCTTGATGACCGTTGCTTCTCGGATGTTAATGGTGAAGCTGATGCTAGGGAGGAAGCTGAGGCGGCTTCTTGGCTTCTTCCGAATCCTCCTAACGGGAAGATGATGGAGAATACAGATCTGAATACAGGTCAGTTTGTGTTTCCAGAATTGGATCCGTATTTGGATCTGGATTACGGCCAAGTTGATCCTAAAATGGAAGCTCAGGAGCAGAATAGCTCAGGTGCCGATGGCGTTGTACCGGTTCAGAGTAAGAACAATCAAGATCCGTTGGTGAATGATCACTGCTATGACCTGGATTTCAATGGATCTAAAACCTACGCGTATGGCTTCAACAATCAGTGCCTTAGCCACAGTGTAAGTTTTCACTATTCAAATCTCCTCCTTGTTTGGCTGATTTCAGCTCAGTTTCTGTGTTGGTGATTTGTAATCTGTTTTTCTCCTGATTAATTCAGGTTTCTTCGTCGTCTCTTGACGTCGGAGTAGTGCCGGACGGCGTAAACATGACGGATATATCAAATCCGTACGGAAGGTCCATGATTAACGGCTTACCGGAATCAACAAACCAGACGGTTCAATTATCGGCGGTGGACAGAGAGGCAAGAGTGTTGAGGTACAGAGAAAAGAGAAAGAATAGGAAGTTTGAAAAGACGATACGATACGCATCGCGAAAAGCTTACGCCGAGACGAGGCCACGAATTAAAGGTAGATTCGCGAAACGAATCGATACCGATTCCGAAGTTGAAGTGGATCGGAGTGGCATTTATGCTTTTGGCGTCGTACCGTCGTTTTAATACGGTGCCTGCCGTCTAGCCGGTAACAGTAGCTTTTGTCTACTGTCGTATTAACCTACTGTATATATGCTGTATTGTAACTGAATTTCTGTTTTGATCGCAACCGTTAATTTCGTAGTAGCTTTTGGTGTATTGACTTGTTTTGAGTTATTGAATCATTGTTAAGCTAATAGCTATAATAGGTAGCACGATAACTCTTAGACACCGGTGTTTTTCGTTTCGTGTCAGCTTCGGAAACTTACGTTTCTCCCAAGTTTAGTCAAAAATGGTTTTTCTCACCGTGCTACCTAGACTATAATTATTAATAAGAGTTCCTATTTTGAATATGACATGTGAATTTTCAGAAGTTATAATGAACCTTTTAAATTTGGTAAAGATACAGTAATTTCTTTTGTAACACACATCTAACTTCTGAGTGGTTTCAAATATATGATCCTTTCCTAATTAGGCTTTCTATAATTTAGTACATTTTTAACTACTTAATAAAGATAACCGTAATAAATGAAAGTTGAAAGTAGTATCCGAGAAAAGTCGCTTCAAGTTAGGAACCTAGATGTTTGTTTTTTCTTTTAAAACTATTTACATCACCCTATAAAATATGCTAAACGATGACTTTGCATATTTTTATACGAGGATAGTAATGATATTTTCATATAAAAACTATGATAATAATAAAAATATAGTATCTAAGTATGAAATGAGCATATTATTAAATTGTGCTTTATTGGAAAATGATGTGCGGCTTCCATTATTAATGTGAAGCTTTTTGGTTTAAAAACCAACAAGGATCTTGCTGTCTTCTCTGTTTATGGAATAATGGGCTAAGCATTATTTTGTTAGTTAAAATGGAATAATTATTGTCTTTATAAATAAAATAATAGGCACCTTTTGCTTTAAGGCATAAAATAATGCATACAAGTTAGACACATTACAAAGGAATGGGTTGGGTGTTTTATTTATCCAATTAGTTTGTAAATTTACATTGTAGCTCAACTAATCAAAATCTTTGCAGTGATAGGTAAATGACATCTATTAGACGTTCACTATTATTTAACGAGAATGTCAATATCCTATTCTAAATAGCTAGCAATTTTTGGGGTCAACAGAAGCCCGACGAGATCATGATTTAGACATCCAACCAATTTGTAATGATGTTGAATGCATTTTGAATTTATGGAGAATTTGTTTTCTAGCATATTGTTTCAAAGAAAAAACAAAATCATTATCTTACTGGTATCCGTTGAGTGAAGCCCGTTATCCTCGAAGTCTCCGGAATTTACAAAATAAGTCTCCGGCTGGAAGTGTTTCCGGCAAAAACCCTCCGATGCTAAAGTTAGCTGTCTGAGAAGGGTGAAAAGTGTATATTCTTGAAGTAACAGTTACCTCCAAAGTGGGAAATCGTCTTGCTATTTATAGGGATACATGTAATGATGATCTGTGGGGTCTGCCTACAAGCTGTGCGCGTGTGGCAAGCCACTTGAGGGTCTTTTCAACCGTCGGAGTATTAAATGGTTCGTCCCTACCAGTCAAAGTTGCATTTAATGTGACAGATGAAAGAGAAGGAGTGCGCCGGATCAGCAAGGGTCACGCCGATGATATTTCAGCCCGAGCGCGGTGGGTAGCGCTGAGGGCCTTTCGCTGCTCTGCTGAAGTTGTTTCAGCGTGCGACTATACCGAGGCGAGTTTGACTGTGGTCTGTTTTTGGGCCAAGGCTTGCTTATTTGGACCTTTAGTGGGCCTTGATATCAGGATTCCCCCCCAACGAGCCCAAGTGAAGGCTCTTTAGGGCCTTTAAGAGGTCTGCGACCGTACCATAGACACGCGTGGCGTCGTTTCTTGGAGCTGCGACTGTTGATTTGACGTGGCCTTTCTTCTTCTGCCGTTTGAAATAGCAATGATGACTGCGCTTCATTAAGTGGGTATACCTCTTCGTTTTCCATGCGATTTGCTGTATATATTAGGGTGTGCGCTCTCCCTTTATTCTTTTGCTTGATTTTGCTTTCTGAGATTTTGTGTTGATTTTGCTCTCAATTTCTTCGCCTTCTTCTTGACGAGTTGTTGCCGACCTTTGTTTCTTCCACTAAGTGAGTTATCTTTCTTTTTCTTTTGTTATATAAAGTGAAATGTCTTCGAGTTCTTCCGATTCCCATGCTTTGGTCCACCATTCCAGTCACCGAAAACCCGTGGGGGAGCGTGACCCCCCTGCTACTACTGTTGTGTTGCTTGTGAGGGCTGTGGAGGCCACCGCTATGGCAGTAATGGCGGGGGGTGGCTCGGGTTCTATCCCGCGCCGCCAAGTTATGGTGGGGGAGTCTTCTTCACCTTTTTCGCCAGAAGTGGTCCCAGCAGATGTGGGGAATGAAGAGGAAGCGAACCCTGCCGGGATGGTGGCGGTAGAGTTGCCGGAGGTGGTGTCGAAGTATGAGACACTTGCTGCTGGTGGATGGGCTCAGCAACTATTTGATGAGGGGATCATGGATCCTCTTGCTGCAAGTGGGGAGGTCCTAAGGCTTGCCGCCGACGTGGTGGTTGTGGAGGCCACTCCTCCAAGGGCTATTTTGCCTGCAGCCAGCCCTCAAGGTCACCTTCCCCGAGCCAGGACTCCCGCTGTACCGACAAAGGGAGTGGAGATAAAAGAAAGGGGACAGAAGCGTCTCCGTTTTGCTGCTGAGGATGGTGGGAAAGCCTCAAAGGGGAAGGCTGTTTTTTCTGAAGAGGAGCAGGTCCAATGGGTCAAATATGATCCGCCACTAGTATGTAAAAGTTGTGATACATTGCTATTTTTCCTTGAGCGTCTACATCCCTTATTTGGTTTTACATCATCGTGCAGTTGTGGCGGAAGGTACATGGGGAGGGCATTCCGCTGGTGAAACCGGAGGTTGTGAGTGAGCTGGGGTGTTACACCGAACTCCCTAGCGAGGAAGCGCATTTTAGCGTGATGGGTCCCCCTGAGTTGGGGGCCTATGCCGAGCAACAAGCTTTTCTTGTAAGTATTTACTTGAGGCTTAAGTATTGGCTATTTTGGCATATATGGTGTGACTGTGCTGTTGATTTTGTTGCTAATTTATTTCGACTTGTGTTGTGAAGGCCTTTTCTGCTGCTCATCGGGTGACGAAGGCGCTGATGGAGGCACAACATTAGGTGGAGGCTACCTATGCCGCTTCCCAAGGTAGTCTGAAGGAGGTGCAACAAAAGCGCGACACTCTTACTGAGCTAGAGGAGACTGTCAGGAAGATGAGGGAGACTGGCAAGAAGCAGGCCGCAGAGCTGACTCAAGCTCTTGCAGATTTGGAATATTCTGAGGGTACGAGGAAGGAGTTGATAACACAATGCGAGGATTGGAGGAGAAGCATAACGTGGCATTGGCCACCGTCCGATCCTCTGTCAAAGCCGAGGAGAAAAGGCTAAAGGCGCTGATAGAGGATTTGAGGGCTGAGGCGGCGAGGGAGGAGGAGAAGAAAGCCCAGGCGGCAAAGGATTTGGAGAACGCGGAGAAGGGGCTCGGGTATTGGAGGACTGTCGCTGAAGGGAACACCGCGGAGCTGCGAGATCTTCAGCATAAGTATGAGCACCATAGGGCTAAGTACAAGCTTAAGGTGAAGCGGACCCGTGAAGATTGGCGAGAAGATCACCTCAGCTATCGAACTGCCTTTCTTCGCGCGGTGCACGTTAAATTTCCTGGGGCTAATATTGACGATCTTGCCCAGATAGCGCCACCAGATGAGCTCCTCAATCGCTGGGAAGAGGACGAGCGTATCTTTGGGCCTCCCGTGCCAGAGCCCTCTTATTCTAATGTTTCCTCCGTGGAAACGGATGAGGAGGAGGTTTAGTCTTGAGGGCCTCTAACCTCTTCACCTCTTTTTATTTCATAGCTCTTTGTTTGTTAAATTTTGAACTTTTGTAGCTATCAGGCTCGGCTTTGTAGGCTGATAACTTGTTTTATCAATGGAATTTCTTTATGTTGATATTTGCTTTGTTTATCGATGGGTTGTGTTATTAAGTCGCTGAATACATAGGTTGTGCCAATTTTGCTTGTTTGTTGTTCTTTGATATTTGATATTTGATATGTGAAGTTGGTTCTTCTGTTTGGATTAACCGTAGAGATAGCAAGATTTTCATAACTTCGTTATGATATGCTAAAATAATTAATTTGCTTCAATTCCAAAGCGCGGAAGCACCGAGTGGATCTGACCCTGCGGGTTATTTAAGTTTTCTCTAAATTTTTGAACGGCGGAAGTGCCGAGGGGATCTCAGTGATCTCACCCTGCGGGCTGTTGTATCTTGCTTTATGTTTGAAGTGTGATAGCGCCGAGGGGATCTCATCGATCTGACCCTGCGGGTTGCTTTAACTTGCTTTAATTCCAAAGCATGGTAGCGCCGAGGGGATCTCGTTGATCTGACCCTGCGGGCTGTTTTCATTTGATTTAATTCCAAAGCGTGGTAGCGCCGAGGGGATCTCGTTGATCTGACCCTGCGGGCTGTTAAGTTGCTTTAATTTTGAAGCGTGATAGCGCCGAGGGGATCTCGGGTCTTGACCCTGCGGGCTGTTAAGTTGCTTTCATTCCAAAGCTTGATAGCGTCGATGGGATCTCGGGGATCTGACCTGCGAGCTTTTAAGTTGCATTAATTCCAAAGCGTGATAGCGCCGAGGGGATCTCGGGGATCTGACCCTGTGGGCTGTTAAGTTGGTTATCTGCTCGTTTGATGGGAGAGATTTGCAAAACGCTGTATTTTCATTACCCTGAAAGGTTACACAACATAATTTATGAATAGATATACAAGACATTACTTATCAGGCACCGGGGTAAAATTTTCGAAGGGATGCTGCGTTCCATGTGCGGGGTAGAAATATTCCCCGAATGGTGGATAACTTGTAGGTGCTACCTCCTATTCGCTTTGTCACTTTAAATGGGCCTTCTCACTTGATGCTGAGCTTTCCTCGCCCTTCCCTTGCTTGTGAGCCCTTCGTGTTACGAAGGACTAGCTCGCCCTCCTGGAATGTTATAGGTTTAACCTTCTTGTTGCGTATAAGGGCGATGCGCCGTTTGTATTCCGTCATGCGTATGAGGGCTTGCTCTCGCTTTTCTTCGAACGAATCCAAGTTGTTTCTTAGCAAATCATCGTTTAAAGCTCCTTCAATGTAGTTTGCTACCCTCGCACTGGGTGCGCCTATATCAACAGGGACCACCGCCTCTGTTTCATAGGTGAGGAGGAAAGGTGTTTAACCCGTCACCATTCGAGGGGTGGTTCTATAGGACCAAAGGATGTTGTTCAGCTCCTCTAACCACGTCAAGCCATGCTCCTGAACTCTCATTTTGATTCCCTCCAAGACGGTTCTATTAGTTACCTCCATCATACCGTTTATCTGAGGATGGGAAACGCTGGAGAAGCGAAGTCGTATCTTTAGCCGCTGATAGAAACATCTAAACACATGGTAATTGAATTGTGTCCCATTGTCCGCTATGATGGTATGCAAGATGCCGAAGCGTGACATTATGTTCTTGGTAAAGAAAGAAGTGACTTACTTCGGCGTGATGGCTGACAAGGGTTCAGCCTCTACCCATTTGGTGAAGTGATCCACAGCCACAATAATCCAACGCTTCTGTTGTTTCACCCTTGGTAAGGGTTCTACCAGATCTACGCCCTAAAGGGCGAAGGGTCATGCGGCCTGGATTATTGATCTCGGCCCAATCAGTGTTGATGATGTTTTGGCGAAGGCTTGGCAGGCTTTGCAAGATTGGACCATTCTTTTGGCTTCTAGCTCCATAGTTGGCCAATAGAAGCCTTGTAGCTTGGCTCTTCAAACCATCGCGTCCTTCTTCTCATGCGCGCCATAGAGGCCTTTGTGAACCTCACGTAATATGTAATCGACATTGACACGACCCATGCACTTCAGCTATGGATGGCTAATGGATTTCTGGTACAGTTGTCCACCGATCATCACGTAATGAAAAGATTTCCTCACTATTTTTTGAGCCATGCATGCATCCGCCGTTAGTTCATTGTGTTCTAATTGCTTGCTGATGGGGGTAAACCATTCGTCCTCCTCCTCCGATTGTAGTACTTCTATTGTTGGCACTCTTGGGGAATCAATACGTAACAGGGCACAGGGGAGTAAGATCTCCTCCTCGCTTGATGCTCCTTTTTCCAGTCTATTAGCCTCAGCATTCAATGCTCTGGGGATCTGCTTTATTGACATTTCAGTACCCTCACGGCGTATCTCTTTGATGAGGGAGGCGATACGGGCTAGGTTGCGTCTCATGGTCTCACTTTTAGCTTTATACTCTCTATCGAATTGTTTGACCACCAGCCCAGAGTTGCTAAATATATTAATGTTGTTGGGTTTGATAGCCTTGATAATCTCCAATCCAAAGATCAATGCCTCGTATTCTGCTACGTTGTTGGAGGCCCTGAACTCCAGCCTGACGGCCTGCCGTATCACTATCCCCTTCGATCCTTGAATGTAAACTTCGATACCTGTTACCGTGCTGTTCATGCTGCCATCAATGAACATGCACCACACCGCCTCTGGTAGCTCTTTCTGTGGTGGAGCTTCTTGCACGAAGTCGGCCAACGCCTGTGCTTTCAATGCCGTCCTTGGTTCAAAGCGAATGTCGAATTCCGTAAGTTTAAGGGACCACTCAGCAAGATGCCCTGAAGATTCGGGTCGCTGAAGTGCTTTCTTAAGCGGTAGGTCGGTTCGTACTATGATTGTGTGGGCTTGGAATTAGTGGCATCATTTTTGAGAAGACACCACTAGGGCGAATGCCAGCTTTTCCATTTGAGCATATTTTACTTCGACGCCCCTCAGAGCTCTGCTACCGTAATAGACAGGGAACTGATCCCCTGCTTTTTCTCTGACGAGGACCATTCCTACTGTCTCCTCCGAGGTGCTGAGATAGAGATATAGGGGCATACCAGTGACGGGCTGGCTCAGCAGAGGTAAAGAGACCAGAAAGGTTTTGATCTTGGTAAGGGCTGTAACGCAGTCCTCCCCCCACACGAACTTCTTCGTTTTCAGAGCTTTGTAGAATGGAATTCATCGGTGTGCTGCGCAAGAGATAAAACGGCCCAGTGCGTTAAGTTTACTGTTGAGACGCTGGACATCCTTGATGCTTTGGAGTTCTTTGAGCTGAAGTACCGCCTTTATTTTATCAGGGTTGGCCTCTATCCCCCTTTGCGATACTAGATATCCTAAGAACTTTCCTCCTGTTACGCCGAAGGCACATTTTTCTAGGTTTAGCTTCAGCCCATATTTTTCCAGAAGAGTTAGGACCTTAGCTATGTCTGCTGGGTGCTCGGCTTCGGCTTTGCTCTTGATGATCATATCGTCCACATATAGCTCTACCTCTTTCCCTATCATATAGCTAAAGATCTCATTCACCATTTGCTGATACGTAGTTCTTCAAATCGAAGGGCATGACATTATAATAATATATTCCTTCATGTATGATGAGCGATGTTTTTTCTTTGTCCTCCTCGGCCATGAGTATCTGATTATATCTTAATGCATCATCTAGCATGGAATAAATGGCATAACTTACCGTGGCGTCTACTAGCATGTTGATGTTAGGAAGAGGATAGCTATCTTTTGGGCATGCTTTGTTAAGATCCGTGTAGTCTACGCACATGCGGAATTTACCATTGGATTTCTTGACTAGCACTATGTTGGCGATCCAGTCTGGATAGCAGACCATTTTAATATATCCTGCCTTGAGCAAGCGGGAGACCTCCTCCTCTATGGCCTTCTACCTTTTCGGGGCATGGTTCCTTCGCTTTTACTTCACTGGTTTCGGCTGGGGAAGAACATTCATCTTGTGTTCCACGACGTCAATGCTTACACCTTTTAGATTTGCTGAAGTCCAAGTGAAAGCCTGGATCCTGTCGCGCAGTACTACAAAGATTGCTTCCTTTGTTTCCCCTTTCAGCCCTCCAGATATGCGAACCTCTTTTCCTTCTTCCAAGCATGCCGCTGCCATTACATCTACGGGTTCGGCAGTCCGCTCGGCGTCAGGTTCCTCTACCGATAAAGGTTCGGCCTTTAAGGATATCGGATCTGTGTCTTTGGCGGCTTGTTGATTTCCGTGAGCCGTGGCTATTCCATGGTGTGTAGGTATCTGGAGCGCCAGGTAACGAAGGTTAATGACACCTTCGGAGCCGATAATGAGTGGGCGCCCCAAGATTATGTTATATGCCAAGGGGATATCTACGATGAGAAATTCGGCCCGTGCCTTCCATCTGAGGCCGTTATCTCCTAATGCAATAGATAAGTTCGCTGAGCCGCATACACGTACGATGTGACCGCCTAGGCCGATCAGGGACGCCTGGTGGATAGCGAGATGGTTAGGGTTTCCTCCAATGGCTTCATATACCCTTCTAGTCATCATATTAACCGAGCTACCCGTATCCACTAGTGTACGGCGCACCTGGTATCCTTCCACCATCATTTCAATCACCAGGGTGTCATTATGTGGTGAAGGTTTCTTTTCCTGGGTGAAGGAGTATCATGTTTCGCTCACCCTGTTTGTATTATTGTAATCGAATGCGTTTCCTCTCTTCCTTTTTTTTCGGGACGGTTCCCCCGGCAATCACATGTATCACTCCTCTAGGAGGTGGCTCTTCGGCCGCGCGACGAGGTTGGTGGTAGCCTTGTTCAGCATCACGCCGAGGCGGTTAATAGCCTATATCCACGTCTCGGCGAGGTGGTCGATAGCCTACTTCCTCTTCTCGGCGAGACGATTGATAACCTCGCTGTTCCTGGCAGGGATTCCTCGCTCCCTCTCGTTGTTGATCCCTCGACAGGTTCTGAAGGAAGCGGTCCAGTCTGCCATCGGTGACTTTTTTATTTAGTTCGCGGGCCAACTCCCTGTAGTCTTCCGTGTCATGGCCCTCACTTTTGTGGAACTCACAATAAGATCCCAGCTTCCCTTTGTATCTCATCTTAGGGGGGTATTTGATATCCTCCCTGTTCTTCTCGATCCACATCAGAACCTCCTTTCTCTTGGCATTAAAGGGGGTGAATTCTTCCGTCTCCCTTCTGGGCATCTCCAGGTGATAAGTTTGTCTACGATCCGGCTCGCGTTTTTTGAAGTCTCATCTTTTCACCGGCTCCTCCCTTGTCGTGGCCTCGATTTGTTTCGTATTCCTTTTATGAGTTTCCCAGCGCACCCATTTCTTGGCCTTCTGCATTAGCATTTCCAGAGTGCTGGGTCTCTTGGTGGATATGTCTTTCGCCAGATCAACACTTCGGTAATTCCAAGCTAATGCCTCTGAAGATATCTCAATGTTGCAGTCCCTAATCTCGAGAGCCATTTTTTGGAATCTTTCCATAAAATCAGCGAGAGATTCATCGACCCTCTGCCGAATCATCTACAAGTCTTGGACTGTCCTGCTGGGTGGGATAGACGTAACAAAGTAGAGGGCAAAGCTCTTGGCCATCATGTCGAAACTTGTTACGAATCCTGGTTTGAGGCTCTCGAACCAGTGGGTGGCGAGCGTTACTAGGGTAGTGGGGAACAACTTGCATAACATGGCGTCTGTAACGTCGGCCGCCTCCATGCACTAGCGAAAATAACGAACATGTGGGGTAGGGTCTCCCACTCCAAAGTATTCCTGTTGTCGAGGCTGCTTAAAGCCTTTCGAAAACCTTTCCGTGTGAATGTCGGCATAGTAAGGTGACTCCGTTTCGGCTACGTCTAGTGCGGCAGCTTCCATGCCCCTCTCGGCCAGGAGAGCCTCCACCTTCCTAGTTACTATAGCCTCCCAATTCTCTCTAGCAGGTCGGGGCTTTGGGGAAGCCTCTCACCGTGATCCCACCGATCTCCCCTAGCTGTCCAAAGGCTGCCTTGAGCAAGTTTTGAACGTGGAACTTCTGCCTTTATGTGGGGGCGATTCCTCCGATCCTCCCTCTCCCCATTGCTGGGATTTTGTTTACGTCTTTCCTTTAGTCATAGCAGCATCCCTCTCCATTGTCCGTGAGCGGCGATAAGTGTAACGCTAGTGGTCTTGCCTTACCATGGAAGGGGAGCCTCGGGACGGGCGTCACGCTCCCATCCCATCCAATTACCTTTCCCTACAAAGGTCCCTGAGCAATTCTTGTTCCTCTCTTCACGAGTGCATCATTTCATTCATCATATTTTGCATAAGGGCCATGGTCGCATGTTGTTGCTCGCTTTGTTTGACAAGCATCGCCACCATGTCTTGTTCTGCCACTTTCCTTCTTCCTTCTTCATATGTCTCTGGTCTTGATGAGATGGGAATCTCTGTCAATGGCGATGGAATGGTGGTAACGGGGCTTGACGTTCCAGCTTTACCCGGTGTGTCCAAGAATAGAACAGTTCTCGGAGAGAAAGATTTCGTTGGTCTGTTTGGGGGAGTAGTCATCGTTTAGGGTTGTAGTCCACGCTCACCACACCAATTTGGTATCCGTTGAGTGAAGCCTGTTGTCCTCGAAGTCTCCGGAACCTACAAAATAAGTCTCCGGCAGGAACTGTTTCCGGCGAAGACCCTCCGATGCTAAAGTTAGCTATCTGAGAAGGGTGATAAGTGTATATTCTTGAAGTAACAGTTACCCCCAAAGTGGGAAATTGTCTTGCTATTTATAGGGATACATGTAATGATGATCTGTGGGGTCCGCCTGCAAGCTGTGCGCGTGTGGCAAGCCGCTTGAGGGTCTTTTCAACCGTCGAAGCATTAAATGGTTCGTCCCTACTAGTCAGAGTTGCATTTAATGTGACAGAGGAAAGAGAAGGAGTGCGCCGGATCAACAAGGGTCACGTCGATAATATTTCAGCCCGAGCGCGGTAGGTAGCGCTGAGGGCCTTTCGTTGCTCTGCTGAAGTTGTTTCAGCGCGCGACTATGCCGAGGCGAGTTTGACTGTGATCTGTTTTTGGGCCAAGGCTTACTTATTTGGGCCTTTAGTGGGCCTTGATATCACTTACAAAATTGTACTATTCAGTTACACAAAATATTCACAAATATACTATCTATTTACAAAATTACAAATTCGCGTAACTTGTTTACAAAACCGTCTTTTGTGTTAGAAAGATATTAGAAATATGTTATATACTATTAAAAAGTATGTTAGAATCTTATTAGAAACCTAGTGTAAAACACTTTACATATTAAAAATCATGTTGAAATGCATAATGTTGAGAATTTGTTAGAAATCTATTACTATCGAATAGAGGATCAAAAGAATTAATTCCTCCCATCATCTTCTTCCCTATAAAAATCATGTCAATTTCAATGAAACCAAACAGAACAAGAAGAAAAGGAAGAACAAATATGGGAAATTGCAAGAATAGGAGCAGCTGGCGAGTGGAGGAGCAACGTTTATTGGATCCGAGTGGAAGCCATGGACGAGGAGGAGATGATGCTAATATTTTCTTAATGAAAGTCATGGATGATAAGAAGAGGAGATGCGATTGGAATAGGAGGAGGAGGAGATGCGATCCGAAGAGGGGGGAAATCATCAACGAAGACGGAAGAAGAAATCGAACACAAACTTGATGGAAGAGGAAATCGCGATCGATCAAAGAATAGGAGATGAGAGAATAGGAGATGAGAGGAGAACATGGCTTTGTAAATAAGATTGATTAGGTAAATATTGGATGCAAATAGTTCAGAAAAAGAATCCTTGGATCATTAAAATGTTTACAGAGGCCACTGACCCTAAATTGTCGAACATCTTAAATCCCAATTTGGTTTTAATATACTCTGGCTATCAATTATTTATAGAAGTGCAATCCTGCTTTTTTTCGTCGTCAAACAAAAATCTTTCAGCTCTGTTTTTTTATTAAACAGTAATTTTAAGTGTTAGACAGTAGTATTAAACTACATATAGATTTTTTTTCAGATAGAAGTTATCAATAACAAACAGATTCCGGAGCATCAAACAATAATAATTAAATGTTGCAATCATCGTGTATAGTCAAACAGACGTAAAGAAAAGACAACTCAGCATGCTTACCAAAACTGATTTAATGCACCCATCTAAGAGTTTCAGTTTGCTCATTAAAATGATTTAATGCATTTCGTCCGAGTAAATATACTTGGCTACTTTTATCTCACCAAACCTTAAATTTGGCCAAGCCATTGCGCACTACTCGCAGCACACACCCGATTCTAGTAATAAATCAACTTTTGTAACTCTATCTAGCAGATTGGATTACCCAATGCAATGCAGCAAGTATTCATGCATACAACAAGTATATTAAAAGAAGTTTAAACAACATTTACATCATTTTTATATAAGAAAAGTTCCCAGACTAACCATTTTCGAGTTTCTATCTACCTTATAGCAGATATCATATATAGTTCTGTTCTACAGTTTGAACATTAAACTAAGACCACATTTTTTTGTTTCTATATCTTTGCACAGCAGGATTCAATGGTTGTATTTCCCTGACCAGCTATACAAATCTCCTCCCTAATCAGCAGCAAAAACCGAACCCTAGAATAGCAACGCTCACACAGAAGCGATGTCAGAGTGAGAAGAAGCACCTTGATTGTTGGCCAAGAAACGCACTACGACGCACGTGATGTTGTCTGCACTGCCTCGCTGGTACGCCTCTTGCATCAGTCTCTTTGCTGCCTGCTCCGCGTCCTCGATCGGTTTGGTCATTTCGACAGCCTCCTGAAATAACACGAGAATCGATCAGATGATGATGGAAGTAAGGAAAAGCATGATAGTGTGTGTTTCGGACAAAACCTCATTGGTGACAACATCCCACAATCCGTCACTTGCAAGGATAAGAAACTCGAGCGAGCTGTCAACCTTCTCCTCCTGCAATTCCCACGCAAAACTTTTTTAGTTACTGCGAGTCTGTTCTTAATTTCTTACATAAATATTCATAACCACAGGAAATAAACAAAGTCAATGCTTAAACATCTAAATTATTCAAAATAGGCAAAACCACTATTTTGGTCCATGTGGTATAGCTTATCTGCCCATTTGGTCCTTATGCTCTACGGTTTATCCATACGGTCCCTGTGCTATGCAACATATTACCTTTTTAGTCCTTTAAGTACATAATTTGCAAAATAACATTAATAGAGAGCCTAAAATGCAAGGCCAAAAAAGTAATAGATTGTATAGCACAAGGACCGAAAAAGTGATAATTGTGTAACACAGACCAAATTGGTTATTGGTTGAATAGCATAGGTACCAAATGGATAACTTGTCTACCACGAGGACTAAACAGGCAAATGACTTATAGCACGATGACCAAAAAAGGGTTTTTGCCATTCAAATAAGAATAAAATTCAGATTTGTTGCTAGCAAATAATTAGAGATTTTGAATTAGTTTTTATTTTAGATAATTGCATATTAGATTTAACAATGATCTGTGGTATTTTGTTAGCATTTTTAGCCTATAAAGTAGGTTTGTTTTTTAATTGAAATAAATTAACTCATGAATCAATAAGTTTGAGTTCGTCATCTCATCCTTTTGTTTTGAGTAATATTGCTTCTCAATTCCAACAGAGCCTCTGAAATTCCGATGCACAATAAATTTTAGGATGAAGACTGTAGTCAAGGTAAAGCCTTTTTTAAACACGAAACAAAACTTTCCTAGGTTAGGACAAGGAAACTTTCATATGAATTTATGACTAAAGAAGAGCACCTGAATTTCTGGGTCCGCAACAACGTACTGCTTCAGAAGTCTATCACCAAAGGCACGAGAGACAGCAAGAACACCGCCGACTCTCCAAGTCCCTAATTTGTAATTTCAGTCATCAAGATCGTAAGAGATTTAGTTGTGAACTCGACACATAAAGAGAAACAATGGAATGAGTGACTATGCAAAACCCTTGCCTGCCCACATCACAAATCCTCCAGCATCTTCAATTCGTTGCCGCTCATCAGTTTGATCTGGTTTGTGATCTCGAGAAACAGCAATAGCTTCACAAAAGAGAAAAGACTTATCCTTGTGCAGAGAGGTCTAACTTCATGGCAAAAATGATCGACAATAACAGTAGAATCTTGATTCCAGTGAAATTAATTAGAATTTAGAAATCATCCGAAGTATCTAATTCTATTTCTATGTCAACTAGCCAATATTGATATCCATTGGAAGTCAATATGAATTCTGACTTGCACAAAACCCCACTTGTTTGATATTTATTTCTTGCACCCTTCTTTACAAAAAAGTAACACAATACCCTATTTAAAAGAAGCATGCATTATACAAGGGAGCAACGGTGATTTATTGTCATGCTTCTGCACTTCTTTTAATAGAAATATTTTGCTTAATATAACAATGAAATTGAAAAATTAGCATCAACATCAACAACCTAGCCATTTTCTATATACACATAAAACTTTGGAGTAAACTTCATAATGAGTGTGGAAGTTTAAATTCCACGTCACTGAGAAAGTTCAAACAGACAAAGTAACTTATGTGTAAGCACATTTTCGATGACCAAGAGCACTGGAAAAGAAAATTCTCTGTTCTAAACTTACCGGTGCCTCCCCGGCATATGACAGCTCTGGAGTCTCCAACATTGGCAACAAGCAAACGATCACCAACAAGAATGGCAGTGGAAGCAGTTGATCCAGCATCTCGGTTCTGATTATTCTCTGATTTCAGAAATTCTGAGTCTGTGTGGTTGTATGCATCGGCTGCAGTTTAGAAGAGAAGGATTTTAAAGTTTACAGCCAATAATATGGTACATTGGATAATCTAGTTCAAACATAATCAGGAAAAAAAACCTATAGCGGATTTCGTATCAGAAATGAACTTTGGATGCTGGATCAAATTACTGAAAAGGTTATGTTTCACATATTCAGCAGCACGTGCGCCTCCATGACCTGAAAAAGCATGAAGGAAGTTCTTTACTGAAATAAGGAGAAGTCTGCAGTGTTACAACTTACAACTACATAGGCTCCATTACTGAATTTTACGTTTTATTAACATATGTGCGTAATTAAGCACTAAACCTCTAAACCTACTTCACAACAGCGGAACAGACTGCTAAATAAATTACTAATTTGACATCCACACTCCATTTATGTAGTCGACAGATGGCTTCAAGCAACTGATTTGCACAATGAAATTGCTTGCCAATCTACCATCATTAGTTTGAATACTGATTTATGGGGGTTTTCATATTATATAGGTGAACGAAAAAAACCCTGTAATCCAGTGAACAGAGTTGGAAAGCCAAATAAACACAAAAATAATCTAGCAGGTACTATGAGCCCTCTGTCCCCCACATCTAACCAGTTCCAAACCTAATTAGTTACCACCTTCTATTAATACAAATAGCCAAATAGCCCATATCCATATCGAAAGAAATTAGAATTTGTGGCGAAGGGTGGATGACAATAGATAATTAAATTACCATTTGTCGAATGTAATTGTGGCAAACAATTTAAATTATAATATCTAAGTACATAAGAGGTGGAGAGTTAGAGAGACAGAGACCATCAAAAACTCCAAAAAGGCCAACTATCTCTCCCTCAACACCATCGATTCTTGTCTCGTAAAAGTCTTCCATCGAAGATCTTTTCCCAGGAGAGCTTGCATATCCATAACTGAATTTTCCATTTTGACTGTAGCAGCAAACATGTCAAACTTTCAGTCAGATCAACATTATGAACTTAAAGGCTGAATAAAACAATCTCAATCAGAAAAGGTGTATTTAAAAAGAGGCTTTATCCCAAGTACAAGACATTACAATAGCACTTAATCAAATTTTAGACATCTATGAAAAGGAAAAGAAGAAAGGAAGCACATAAAATTTATAAAAGGAAAAATAACGATCAATTACTCCAATGTACTTGTTCAAAAACTTCATAAGCCTACAATATTTCAAGATTAGTGTAATCTGAACACAAAAGGAAAGCAACATGCCAGATTCATAGAAGACGGTGAAACAATGGAATTTCACATCAACACTGACTTGCATGGAAGTCACAAAAAACTATATTTTGGGCGTATTCAGAAATTAACTGTTAAACAAAGAGTCTCAGACTGAATATAGCGTGTTAAGGCTCCCTTATGTGATGGATTTGGCAACAACTTTACTTAGTAAACCACATACTAAGAAGAATTAGTAAACAGAAAGGCAGTTTCACATATATTTGTGCGCAGTTCTCAATGCCAAGAGCCCATAGCACTAATTAGAATTGTGTACCAATGACAAAAAGTCAAAAAGGAGAAAAAACATCACATTTTTTAAGTGATAAAAATGGAAGCTCGTGCTAAATAATGGTACAGTTGCAAAACTACAAATACCGAAGGGGGGAGGGGGGGAAGTTCACTGATATTTTATCTCCTAACAATTGAGTTAGAAGTAACAATTTAAATATCCATCACAGACAATTAAAAAATCTAACTAAAACATCTATGACTACAAGCTGTTGCACTTGAGCCTCCAATCAAAGCTAGCAGCTTGTAACTGCTAATCCATAGTCACGACAACTATCTACAACCATTCGTGCAAATGCACCCTAGACATTTTACGCATAAGTAATTACTGAAATATCCAAAATATTTATAATTAGTCAAAAAAGCACTTGCTGAATGCATTTACATCAATTGTCAATATCAGTATCACACTAATAAGATTAAAGCTAAAACTTATTTGCCACGTCTACTCATTCCAAATATTACACAATATGCACCCATCCGAAGACCATATTCAAAGTAATATGCCACGGGATTAATTTTCAAGATCACATGAATCATTTATCAAAATGGCGTAATATATACCTAATATAGTCTTAAAGGAACTTTTTGGATACGCAATTTTAAGTCTATACGACAAATTTTGTCACATCGAATATTACAAATCTAATGAAGTGGAATTATCCAAACAATAAAGCTTAACCAACAAGCTTTTTCGGAAAAGTATGTTCCATGCCCAACACGACAAAAAAATATTTCCTGGAATCATTCCTCGCGTCTTGCTGGTCAACAACATATAGAAAACAACAGGATATATACATCTCATAAAAGAATAAATTTACAAAACTCGCCAATAGGTACATAACATTAAAAGCATACTCACTCTTTGAACCTTTGTATTGAATTAAGCTTCATTCATTGACTTCGCAAAATAAACAGAACAAATTTCTTTCACACACGACGTATTATATAATTTCTTTTTGTTCACAATTTTGTTATTTAAGTTTTTCGTGAGAAATTATCACACAAAAGAACCAATCATACAAGAGTTGCTGCATGGTATTGGACTCCGTTAAAACCCAAAATCATCAAAGAAGCTTTCCCTTGAGTAAATAATATTCATGAGAGGGTTCAGTTTTCCTATATACTGAGCCATATACGAAAGAAACACCTTCAAAATATTACACCAAGCTAATTAAGTTTGGTTTCTGAAATTGATGAACGTATAACATATCCGATCAGAGAAGTCCACAAACACAACAATTGAACAAATCCTCAAAACCAAATGCAGCACAATAATCGTCAACAAAGCACATAGTAACAATCAAAGAATTCAACCGTGAATATACCATAAGGTCAAACAAAAACAAGAGATCCAACCATATATCAAGAACACACTTTTATACCTGAGACCACCACCGCTAACAGGTGCATCATCAGCAAAAACCTGGTTTGAAGGCGCCAGAACCGAATTGAGGTAGCCCATATTCTTGCTTAAAATTTCAGCTTCTCTACCCTCGATCAAGATCAGAAAACAAAAAAGAAACAACGGAAGCAGCTTGTATTTAATGTATATTAAATCAGATACAAAATTGACAACTCTTATGCTGTTGACATTTATGATTTTATTTCCAATTTAGGAATTCCCCAGCTTCACCTGCATCCATAAAGACCAAAATAAATCACAATCCAAAGCTAACCACACAAATAATGCACAGATCGGAAAACAAAAGAATCAAACACATGAACAACCAATCCAATCCACAAAACAATTCAAAATCCTTAGAGATACAATTTCATTGACAAACTATCGATCAAATCAACCAAATACAATCCAAAAAGGAAATTCAAGAAACTGATAATTACCGATAAAGGCAATGAAAGAGAGAGCATGAACACGCACCTGAAAGGCAAAAACGAAGATGAATGAAATAGGAAAAAGCTAAAGGAGATGAGAGCAGCAGTTTTTAGAGAGAGAAACTTCTAGAGAGAGAACGAAGAGGCGATTTCTGTTTCATTTCGAGTTTGTTAATGCAGAGAAATGGATTCATTCAATAGCGCAAAAAGAAAAAAAAATTTAAATGAAATGAAATCCATAAATTGCATAATTTTTAATTTTCAAAACATAAAAATCAGAATTGAAAAAATATATTTTTGGTTGATTGCTTAGCTTAAATAAAGGGAGTTGTTATTTCATGCTAAAAATAGTTTTGCCGAGCTTATGATAGGACCGAGTCAAAGCCGCTGACTCGATCAATTTTTATCTTGTGGTTATGATTGACACGTGGCGGGTATGCAGTGTGGATCACGGCTTTGTGTTTCTGTGGTGGGATGCGTGGTATTATTCTTATGGTTGTTTTCAACTCAAGTTACAGTTGAATTGACTTTGATCATTATTTAATAGTACTATAAAGAAAGCTTAATGTATTGTTGCTTGTATTTGTTTGTTAATTAATTATACTTTATTTAAAAGAAACTCCAATCAATTTTTCTGTTCATTAAATGAGACAATGTTGAAAACTTCAAATGAATTGAGATTTTGAAAAATGTATAAAATTATAATCTAGAAAGTGATAGATGAGAAAGGTTGCTAGCCACAAATACTTAGTTGATCTCATACCAAAATGATCGGAAAATTTACTTTAACATTGTAAATTCTAGTTGAAAGTTTTTGATTATTTTCCACAAGTTATTTACGTACAAGTTAGATATTTTTTTAGAAACCGTTGAAATAGACTTCATCAGATGAATTATTCTACAATTTATATGTCATACAGTCTTTTAGAGGCTATCTTAAAAGGGGAAATAAAGAAACCAAACTACATATTTGATAAAGGAAGTGGGTTATATATTTAGCAAAAACAATATGAATTTTTTTATAGAAATAAGAAAGCATTAAAATGCTTACCAATTTTACTGGCATACATACAAAAATTTCTTAACTTATATGCCGACTAAGTTAGGCTTAAGTGTATTTTTATAAGGTTTTTTAAGTGTATATCTTAAAGGATCAAACAATTCAAGCAAGATTATTACTAACAACTGTTTACTTTCGGAAGAGTTATAAATAGTTGTTTATAAGTCTCATCAAACATTTAGAGCTTTATTTTAGGGAAATTGTAAACACTGTAGGGTTTTTGAAATTTATTTACAAAAAATAAGTTCCAACAGTTAGTTTGAATTGTATAACCAATTTTAAGTTTCAGTTTTCACTCTATACGTTCTATATATACACTGTTTTATCAAGCTTCAACTACTCCCTCCTTTTGCATCGCGCGTTTCTCGCCATTAAAATCTCTCTTCCTTGTTTCGATTATCCTCGATTTTCTTTAGATCGAAGTTTCTTCAAGTTTCTGCTCTCTGCAATTCTTAAATTCTCTGCACAATTTTAATTTTTTTAGCTTTTGACCAGTTTTTTTTCAATTGAGAATGAGGATCCATGGAGTTGAAATCCTGTTGTTGCTGATAGATTTTGTTTTGTCACTTTTTCGTTTTGTCTCTTTATGTTTGTTTTTGTTGTTAATTTGCAGAAGTATTATGCAATTTTTGTATTGTAATTGATGTGAGGATTTCATTAGGCTGTATAAATGCAATTGTAAATTCATATACTCATCTGATTTGTATCACTCTCATTGATCCTCATTGATCCTGGGAAGCCTGTTCTTCAAAGTATTCCTGAACTTAAATCAACTGATTAGGTGAAATTAATTATCTTACATGCTTAAATAACTTTCTAATGCATTTTCATCACTTTTTAAGATTAATTTAACACAACTTGTTCTTTATACCAGTTAGATACCAGTTACGTACCAAATTCTAACAAAAAGCAAAAAATTACAAGCTAAAATACTAGTTAGATACCAGATTCTAACAAAATACAAAAAACTACAAGCTAATACAACTTAAATACTAGTTACCTACCAGATTCTAATAAGATGCAGAAAATTACAAGCTAAATACCAGTTTCCTACCACTTTCTTACTAGTTTTAACATTTTTTATTCTTCATACTAGTTAGATAGCAGATTCCTACTGTTTTAATTTCAATACCAGTTAAATACTAGTTAGATTACAATTTCCTACTACTTTCTTACTAGTTTTGACAATTTTTGTTTTTCATACTAGTTAGATACCAGTTAGATACCAGATTCCTACTGTTTTAATTTCAATACCAATTAGATACCAGTTTCCTACCACTTTCTTACTAGTTTTGACATTTTTGTTCTTCATACCAGTTAGATACCAGATTCTTACTGTTTTAATTTCAATACCAGTTAAATACCAGTTAGATACCAATTTCCTACCACTTTCTTACTAGTTTTGACATTTTTTGTACTTCATACCAGTTACATACCAGATTCCTACTGTTTTAATATCAATACCAGTTAGATACCAGATTCCTACTGTTTTAATATCAATACCAGTTAGATGCCAGTTTCCTACCACTTTCTTACTAGTTTTGACATTTTTGTTCTTCATAC
>CATIWQ010408287.1:0-12744 GCA_949673415.1 Euphorbia schlechtendalii | reverse complement strand
TTTGCATTTTTCTTTCTCTATGAGTATTGAATATTGGGAGTTGAATCATTTATTTGTTAGGCAGTTTCGTGTAACATTCAATTGCTCTTGATGTTGGGAAGAAGAAGAAAGGATTTTTAGGATTGATCTGTATGTTTCATTATTGAGTATTGAATTTTTAGAGTTGAATTATTTTTCTATTAGGCTGTTTAGTGAAAGTGTTTCGCTTGCAAAATCTGATGGCAAGGTTTTTGGTGGTGGCGTTGTTGGCAGCTCTTAAATGAAGTTAAAAAATTATTTTTAAAAAAAAAGGGTATTTAGGACGGTTCCCTCAAAAGAACCATCCCTATTGCCTCAACATTTTGTACGGTTCTTTTAATAGAACCATCCGTATTACTCTAAACCGGAGCTTTTAAATAACATTCTGGACGGTTCTTTTAATAGATTTGTCCTTATTGCTCTAAACCGGAGCAAAATGTTTTTTAAATAGCATTCCAGACGGTTCCTTTAAAAGAACCGTCCGCAATGCTCCTTATTCCAGACGGTTTGAAACCGTTCGCATTAATGCTTATCAATCACGTCGCAGCTTGTGAGGACGGTTCAAAACCATCCGGAAAAGCCAAAAAAACCATCCCCAAAAGTCATTTCTGCACTAGTGCTCCTTAGTCTTTGCATTTGATTGCACTTGCTCTTCTTTTAGCCTTATCCTTTAGTCTTCTATTTGGAGATAAAATGATAGAGCTTATCCTCTATTTAAGATAGATTTTGTGAAGGAGAATAACTCTTCTTTGAACCAAAACTCCTTAAAGATAAACTTTGCCTGAATTGGTGATTATCCATTGACTTTTGTGCTCTTATCTTCCAACTGGATATTTTTTGACATTCAAGAAGATTCTATAATTTCATCGGGACTAACTACTACTCTCGGTGGAAGTACTAGGATCTTGGTGGAATGTTGTTTTTGGCCGTTTTAACAAACTTTCATGAAAACACCTACAAATCCTAAATTGATAGAAAACAGTACTAACAAAGCTCATAAAGACTTAAACATGCTTATAAAGATATGAAATTAAGTATAAAAACATGTTATATTTACAACCTATCAAAAGACATCCTTCTATAAGCAAAAGTTCTAAAAGGACATGTGAATGTGGTCTTCTCTTGGTATTCTGGTGCTACCGAGATTTGAAAGAATCCTGAAACTCTATCGAGATGACTGTATGAGACTTTCTTGCAAGTCTCTCTAGCATTTGATCAATGAATGGGAGTGGAAAATGGTCGTTCTTGGTTGTAGCACTCAGCTTCTGATAATCTATACAAACTGTCCATCCATTTTGCACTTTTGTTTGGACCAATTCTCATGTTTCATTTTCAATCACCATGATCCCTATCTTGTTGGGGACTACTTCAAATGGGCTAACCCACTCGCTATCAGAGATGGGGTAAATGAGGTTAGTCTCCATAAATTTGATCTCTTCCTTCTTGACAACTTCCATCATGAGCGAGTTGAAACTGCTTTGTGGCTGGTGGCAAGTCTTTATGTCTTTCTCCAAATTGATTTTGTGCATACAAGTGGTAGGAGTGATCCCTTTAATATCAGCGATAGTCCACCCAATTGCCTCTTTGTATTGCTAGGGTAAAGAGACTAGTTGTTGTTCTTCATCGGGACTCAATTTTCTTGAGATAATCACCAAGAGTATCTCCTTATCTCCTAACTAAGCTTACTTAAGATGATTTGGAAGACTCTTGAGCTCAACTTTTGGTTATTGAGTGATGGAAGAAGTGAGCTTTTTGAACATGTGATGATCAAATTTTGGTCTTGGTCTCTCTATTTTTGAAAGTATAACTTACTCCTTCTTAGGTAGAATTACAGATGCAAAAGTCAAAGATAACAATAAATCACAAAGACTTACCTTATGGTTGATCAAACCATAGAAAGATTGAGGGTTTAATAAAATGGGTACTATGATCAATGAATAAGTCACCTTGCGATTGTTGTATTCAAGTTTAGGTCCTCGTGCTAATCAAACATGGCCTTGATTCTTAAGTGGTCAAGTAACTTGGAAATTAGCTAGACATGGCTAGAACTAAACGCAATAAAAAGTAAAGAGACTTATGTAAAATTGTGAACAAATTAAAGAACTCGTAAAATAAATTGCAAAGTTTTGATTGAATTATACAAAAAAGCGTTTGAAAAAATAAAAGCAATTGAAACTGAATTAAACTAAAGCAAGTAGAATTAAATCTAAGAGGATTCAAAAAACTAATGAAAAGACAATTCTGATTCTATACTAAATTTGGTCTTAACTCGACTAGACTGGGCTCCTTTCTTGTGGGATTCGGCCTCTATTTATAGTGGTTTGGTCGAATCTAGTTATTTCCTAGTCTTTAACTTTGATAGTATTTATCCACCTTTTGGTCTTACCCTCTATTTCTTTCACTTGGAGATAAAAATGATGGAGATTTATCCTTTCTTCAAGATAGAATTTGTCAAGGAAAATAACTATTTTTTTGTTCAAAACTCCTTAAAACTAGACTTTTCCGAACTGATGATTCTTCCTTTGATTTTTATGCTCTTATCTTTCAACTAGATGTACCGTTGATATTTTGAAAGATTTTAGAATTTGCGAAAATCATCGGCACTCACTATTGCTATGGGTAGACACACTGGGATCCCGGTGAAGTGCTGGTTTTTGCTTTTTTTATTAACTTTTCTCCAAATCACCTAAAAATCCTAAAATGACAAAAAAACACTAATAACAAAGTCCATAAAGATAAAAACATGCTCCTAAAGACATAGAATTAAGCATGAAAACATGTTGGATCTATAATCCATCAGATACTAAAAAGCAATGGCATATAAGAGCATAACAAAACAAATAACTAGGGTTTGATAATACTTGAGCTTAGCCAACCAAAAAGCCAATATCTTCCTTGACTTCCTTCAATTCCTTCTTCATGTAATCCAATTTAATATCGAACATTCCTCGAATCTCTTCAAGAATATTTCTAGTCATCATATATATCAACAATAGTTTAGGACATCAAATCATTATTTCTATTGCCACCTAGATTAAAATAGGTAATTAATTACAAAACAATTCTACACTAGATTGTCTATATTCTCTTTTCTATATGATGTGACATATTTAATATTAGACATTATCTATTACATCTTCTATAAATATACAATTATATAGAAGTTTGTATTATTAATTATATTATATATTAATAATGAGAAAGAGTAATTTAGTAAATGATTTAATGTTTTTGATATTATTATAGTTTGAAAAAATACAATTCACATACAAGTAGACAATCTATTGTTGCTCATTTTATAAATATCTTTTCTATTTTACCGCCTCATCAATTTGAATGTCTGTTTCATATGCCACATCATTATAGAAACCACTTACTACTAAAGATGCTCTAAAGAGGCATTATTTTGAGGGATTTCACAACCATTAGCACACCATACATCGTGGCTTGATATCATTGGTCAATTCTTTGGTGAAATCAATAATAAATCTTTTGCCTACATACACTTCAGCAATGTACCCAATTATCACCGCTAAGTAAGCACCTTCGAAGTGTTGGTGCCTTAGTAATTGACAATAATTTCAAGAAGGAGTAAATTGAACAATAGATAATAAATTTTTTTTTTGCAAAAGCTAAATATACAACTCAATATTAAATATAGTGACATACCAGCTTTTAATGGAAACATACCAATAACATAAATAACTTAATATCAGTATCATGGTTTAATACCAATATCAATATCAACATACATAAAAGTAATATGATAAACTATAGAGATTCTAACTAACAACTTTCAACATATAATAAAGGTACAACAATAATCATTATCAAATAATAAAGGTAAGCAAACATACAATATTGACTATCACTTCACAAATCAATATCACAAACAACTGAGATATCAATAGTAAAGGTAAAGTAAAAAGGTTTAGGATTAAAAAAGATTACACAATGATTTATCTTGGTTTAGAAACTCATGTCTACTCTAGTCCTCGACTCCTTCAAGCTTTAATTTAGCAACTATAGAATTTTTTCCAACATACAGAATCCAAATCTATTTACCACTTAGTCGATTCTCACTTAAAAGTACATTCCTTACAAGCTTGAATACAATAATTAAATTTTCCACTACCTATAACCCAAAAATGCTTTCCACACTCACAAGATTTAAAAATTTTGTGAAAGAACGCTTAACACTCAAGATATCACTCTCTTTCTTTTAAGCAAATATATAGATGATTACAATGAATTTTTTACCTCAATGTTTCTATATCTCTCTTTGAAGTATGAAAATATTAAACACAATTTCTTGGGTAGTAATGAGATTATCAATTAAGCTCTTAGTTGTGTTGTACATCTCCATAACTGATCTTAGCAAGATTTTGTAGGCAGTTATTGTAACATCTTGTGACCGTTGTGAAATATGGCTTGGTTTGTCATGGTCTTGTAGCCATTTATTTCTTCATTTGGAAAAGCTTCAAATGGTGGTTAATCTTTATTAGCTGTTTGATGCTTGACTAGTAGTC
The DNA here is from genome assembly GCA_949673415.1 of Euphorbia schlechtendalii. Taxonomy (NCBI): domain Eukaryota; kingdom Viridiplantae; phylum Streptophyta; class Magnoliopsida; order Malpighiales; family Euphorbiaceae; genus Euphorbia; species Euphorbia schlechtendalii. The sequence continues at coordinate 8,197 of CATIWQ010408287.1, read as the reverse complement.
CAAAATTTGATTTGGTAAGTCTCCAAAAGTTGATGATCACCATTTGTTGAATCATGAATGGAGATTGATTTGGTAGGACATCAGCAGCTGTTGTGGACTTTGCTAAATTTAGTACTAGACAGAAAAACTTTTCTTGTTCAATAGCGCTTTTGTGCTATTTAAAGAAATTTGTCAGCAACTTGCCAAAGTCAGCAATTTTGAGCCTTATGTTAGATCTTTTTCAGCTTCTAAAGCCATTCTTTTTAAATCTCCAAGATCTGAAAAACTTTCTCCAAGACATATATGAGTTTATGCTTTTTGTATACCAATTTCAAGTTAACTCAAAATAGATTTGTTAGATATTTTGATACACGAGTTGAATTAAATATTCAAATGATTAAACATAAATATGAGATATTAAATACATAATGATCAAGCAAATAACTGAGTTAGACAAATAAATTTCGGCTATATTAAATATGTAGTGCTAAAAAATAAACTAAGCATTAAACATGCATGACACAAAAAAAGATTATGAGTCTAAAAATTTTAAATAATTAATTTTTCATTTACAAAACATTTAGGATAAAATTTAGCCTAAAAACTAAAATTCTAACATGGAGAGTCGAAGTTTTCAACAATTGTGAGTTTGATGGTTTTCAAGAGTAAACCTATAGATTACTCCACTTGAAAAGTATCACCATCAGAACTTTTCAAAGTTATCAGCTTTTTGGCTTTGGAAGGAGATGTTGAAGAAGATGAATCAATCAACATAATTTTTCCGTTTTGATCAATCTAAAATATCTTAAAAGGCGTTGATGAATTTGTAGATAACTGACAATGGAATATGTATACTTGAAAAGTATCATCGTCAGAACTTCTCAAAGTTATCAGGTTTTTGGCAGTGGAAGGACATGCTAAAGAAGATGAATCAATCCATATGATTATTTCTGTTTTGATCAATTTGAACTATCGTAAAAGGCATTGATGAATTTGTATTGAACTATCAATTTGTATTGAAAATGTATGTATGTATGTATGTATGTATGTATGTATGTAGTACAAGAGATATAGAAGCTTATAAAAAAAGAGATAGAAGCAATGTATGTCTAGGATTTAAGAAAAATTCCTAATTAGACAATACTATTAAACATGTTATCTTGATTTAGAAGCATTTTGGTTTTCTAATAGTATTGATGCCGTGGTGGAGTCAGGACACTAACACTGTGGGCATAAAGTTACATGGACAAAGATGAGAGATTGTAGACCAATGACAATAATGCTACAATATTTTACGTAAAAGATAAATTAGTAGTTAAAATGTAACTTTTGTTAATATCAAAGTTATTTGTGATAAAAATATTCTTAATTGAAACGGGAAAAATGTTTAGAGTAATATTTTGGTAAACCTTAACCAACATGAGAGAGTTTAGGCTTCTTAAGATCCACCAAACAATTTATTAAGAATATAATAAAAAAGGAAAGGAAAAACTAAAATGAAAAAGATAAATGTGGTTTGAAAAGTAAGAAATGGGGAAGAACACTAAACAATAAATGAGGATATAATTAATAAGAGTAGTTAGTGGATTCTAATTTAAGTGGTAAGTAAAATAGACATCCACATTGATGATTTGTCATAATTCTACAAATAGACAATGTATTTTGAGAAAACAGCTGCAACAGATAGTTTATTCATCTAAAATTGTATATTAAGATAATAATAAAAAAGACTTAATATCTGATTATACATATGGCGCTGCCATTGCTTCTAATTGCCTATCACTTGGTACTTTCTCCCTTTACCAATCTCATCAAATTAAACTCAAAAAATGTGACACAATATTGAACCCCAAATACAAAACATAACACCAAGAAAAAGAAAATTAAGATGCAGAAGAAAAGAGAAGAAACATGAACTAATATCAAATAATATATCTAACAAAGCTCATAATCAAGTTCTTAGCTTTAACCATTGATATAAATTGAGATAAACATAAACTAATATCAAATAATATATCTAACTTTGAAGTTGCTTCTATTATTGTTCATTAAAACAAAAACATTTACTCAAATTTGCAAATAAATTAAGAACAAGCATCCAATGTACTAAAAACTAGCATACAAAACCATAAAGAATCCTTAGAACAAAAACCCAGAAATATAAAGATTAAAAGGGGAAAGCTAAATTAGGTGATTTGAGATAACCCTAACCTTAATTGAAATCAGAATAGCCAATGAAGAGTTGGAATGAGTGGCAACGAGCTTGCAATGGTGGAAGAGTAGAAATTGAAGGTTTGGGGAAAATGAAAAAGACCAATTGGGTTGGGTGAGTGGAAAATACAAGAAGGAAAATCATGGAAGAACGACAAATCAATTTTTATTCTCGCTTAATATTAGTTTAATATTGAAAAATTAATTAATTTGCTAACCCAACATTTTATTTAGTTATCTAGATGTAGAAGATCAAATAAACAATTTGCTACATATATTGTGCCATGTCATCTTGGAGAGAGGAAATATAAGATCTAGTGTAGAAGCATTTTGTAGTTGATAGTCTATTTTTGCTTATGTGTCAAGACTATGATTGAAATGGACAAACTGATAAAGATGCTCTAAGTTATTGGTTTAAGAAAATAAATTGAATAGGCAGTAAATTAAATACAACCTTTTCATCTTCTACCTCTACAAAAGCAACTATGACAGAGCCCTTCAGAGGCAAAATTTCATTATAATACTTCATTTTTATGGAGTTTTCCAGAATTGGGTAAGTGAATGTAAGCCTTGCCCAGTGTCGCCATTGTCGCCTATGGTCAAGGGGTTACCATTTTTGGCGACGAGTGTGGGCGGCTGATTACATTCTGCCCACACCTGCTTCCACCTCTGGATTGATGGATGATAACCAATTAAGGGTTTTGTGAGACGTTTTATATGTAAATTTAATGAGAAAGCATGGTAAGACTTGACATGCGCGTGAATTCGCGTTAGACTTCACTCAGCCTAGCTGAGTCCGCAAATTTTGTAGGTAAGATTCAGTTTGACCATGGTTAAACACTGGCGATTCTATATTCAATGAGTGAAGTATAATTGGGTAATTTTTTTTAAAGAATTACCTAAAATATATTATTTTGCATATATGTTTTTATTTACCATTAATATTTGACTTAATACATCAAGATCTCTTGAACTTGCAAAAGTGTTCCAAATATCCTCCTACACTTGCAAAAAGGAATCAATTTTCTCCCTAAACGTTACGTGTTATCTTCTACTTAGAGAGAGAAAAAAAGACATCTTTGAAAAATTAAACCAACCAAAATCTGACATGTGACATTTAGGGGCAAATTATTCACTTTTGCAAGTTCAAGGGAAATTTGAAACTTTTTTGCAAGTTAAAGACGTTATTTAATTGGAACTTTTGAAAGTTCAAGAGGTAAATGAGTATTTAAGGACAAGTTGATGGGTTTCTTGATGTATTCAACCTTAATATTTCCTATGTTAATTCCCTTCCATAAAAATTTAAATGTTAAATATTTTGCATACATGTTTTTATTTAGGTATTTATTTGAATAACCAAATAAACAGTTGAACCGTGAATCGCTAGCTTCACTGGTTCGTTATTCGATCTGGTGTCAAGAACATATAGATATTTCAAGTTTGATTGAAATAATGTAAGCGCAATTGCTTATTTTTTTTAAAAAAAATCTTTTGGTTTTTTCTAGGAACAATATAACAAATTTCTAACATTTATAAAAATTTAGAAAAAACATAACCATGGATGATGTTTTGAAAATAAAATTAAGACGATTAAAGTGATGTATCAAACAAATGAACAAATTGAAACATAAATGAATAATAAGAAATAAAAAAAATGCTAAACCGCATGTGTATGAAATTTGAGGAATGTTTACACCGTACATTTGTAAAATTTATCAAATGGCAACTTACATAATTAGTATGTATTCTATAATTCATTTAGGAACTATACCATCTAAAATATTCTTATTTACAATTTTACATTTTTTTAAAATCTAATTTTTTATTTTTGATTTATTTCAAAAACCATTTATTTTTCAACATGCCACTTTAGAATAATTTCTTCATCTTTATGTATCCCTTCAAAACAAGATCCATGATGCTATATTTTTTCTGAACTTTTTTTACCGATACATATTTGTTTTATAGTTTATTTATAGTTGTCGCATAGTTAAAACATATGCTTAGTTGAAAGTGTTTAAATATAACACAACTACATCAATTTGACATATTACAAGTAAACCATAACAAAAATATAACATAATTACATCAATTTGAATTAACTATAAGATAACTATGAAATACGATTTTGTTATATAAAGTTATATCTATAAGTAAACTATAAAATAATTATTAAACAACTATAAAATACGATTTTGATATACTAAAAATAAATATAAATACAAAAAATAAAAAAAAACATAAATATAACATGATTACATTAATTATAAATACATAAATAAATTATAATAATATTACGGTAAAAATATAACAAAATTATGTTGATTTGAAATAATCATAAGATAACTATAAAATGTGACTAGATAATTACAAGATAACTACAAAGTGATAGATAAATGATTACATTAATTATAAATACATAAATAAATTATAATAATATCATAGTAAAAATATAACAAAATTACGTTGATTTGAAATAATCATAAGATAACTATAAAATGCGACTAGGTAATTACAAGATAACTACAAGTTGATAGAAATGTAAATTCAAAAACTTGTCAATAAACTTTTGATAATTAAATTAAGTAATAGATAAAGTAGTTATTATTTATGCTAAACATTAATTTTTTTTTGTGTATTTCCCAAAATCAAAGGGAAATACAAATGTATACCCTTTTTTATTAAAATATTTATGCTTTTTATACTAGGAGATTTTATTTTGATATACTTACTTTTTTAACTTTTGCTTTTACCATTATTTGTTTTTGCTTCTTCTCTGTCTAAAAAGAACATCTCTCTAGATTCTCTGCTTCTTTCCTTCTTTCCTTCTGCTATTTTTTATATTCAATCTATTTATTTTAGTGCTGATTTAGTGATTTAGTGTAAGTATTTCTTCCTCTTGCTTTTAGGTTTCGATTTTTGTACTTCTTTAATTTGATTGATCTCCATTTTTTTCTATTTTTATTTTGTGTTTTTATTGTTGTTTTCAAATCGCGATCTCTGTGTTGTTCTATATATACAGATTTTGATTTTTAGATTTTGATCTTTGTGTTGTTCTATAATAATTTTAGTTTTTTCACAGATCTGTATGTTTCTTATGTCAACTTTTTTCTTTTGGTCAGGTTTGAATAATGGAGAATATTCCTATTCTGGTGCGTTATGGTGGAGTGTGGTCTGATGATTTTAATTTCATTAATTACAGTTCATGTGGTGTAATTGTTGATAAGGACCTTAGTCTTTCAGATTTTAAACGAATAATTTCAGAGAATGTTATTATTGGAGACAATAAATCAGTCTTAAAGTTTGAGTATCAAATTTCACGTTGTGATTATCCAATGGAAATATGTACTGATATGTCCGTTCATTTTTTTCCTCATCTGAGAATTGAGAGTAACAATCTTTCAGATTGTCCTTTGTTTGTTTCAACATGCTCTAGCGTTTCAGAGATGAATGAAGGTATTTGATTTAGTCTTTTAATCTTTGTTAATATGGCTCTTTTAGTGTTTTTCATAGTAAGATATCCAATATACCAGGTATAATATGTGTTATACCAGGTATATAATATATTATACCAGGTATATTTTGTTTATTTATATGTTTCTTAAAACTTCTGTGTTTAGTTTTTTATTTTTTCATGTTGTTTGTTTTGTAGATTTATTGGATGACTGTGTCACCCCTATTAATCCATGTGATGAAATTGGTTTAGATATTGTTGAGCAACATTCTATGATGGATTTATCACTTGAGGAAGATGATCACTCTTTATTTCTAAGAAATATAAGGGAGGGTGTTTTTGAAGAGATGAATAGGCTTACAATTGATTCAGGTCATGATATTGTGGCAGATCATATTCGTATGTGTGATAGTAGTATTCAGTTTGTAAAGGGCAGTCAAGTTTTTATGAATAAAGGTATTTTAAAGGATGCAATGAGTTTTTTTTGCTATTAAGAAGAATTTTCAATTTAAGTTTGTGAAATCATGTCCGAAACAGTGTTGGATCCGTTGCGTTGATGATGATTGTTCTTTGTTTTTTAAGGCATCGTATAGGGGGAATACCGAATGTTTTATAGTTTGAAATTTTTGTGGTGATCATACTTGTAGCGTTGATTCTCGTAATTCGGATAAGAGGCAGGTTACTAGATCCATTATTTCCAAATTTGTTAAGGATTTGTTCTTGAGTGAGAAGATGATATGCACACCTGGTGATATCATTAAGGATGTTAGGAATAGATTAGGCTCTGAAATCAGTTATCAAAAAGCTTGGTGTGAGCACGGGATTTTGTACTAGCTCGCACGTTCAATGATGACGGCTTTTCGGGAAATTTATCCTCGAATCACACTTTTTTCGACCGTCCGACGATCTTCAAATGGGCGTCTTCCTCGTCGCTAAATTTAAAAGGACTTTAATTTAGAAAACTAACTAAAAAAATATAAAAAATACACAAAAAATTTCGAAAATGCAACCAGAAGCTGGGCCCGGAGCCCGCCTCGCATATAATTGGCGAGGTACAGCTCGCCAGACCCTGGCGAGGCTCTCTAGGATTCTGGCGAGCCTCGACAGGTTGTCTAGCGAACTCGCCAGACGTTCTAGCAAGTTTTCCAGGCCTCCCTTGGCAAGGCTTCCCTCGCCAAATTGGCGAGGCTGCCTCACCAAAATGCCTGGCGAGGCCTCGCCATTGATTTGCCAGTTCAAAGCAATTTACGCGAAGGATTTTCTTTAACAGAATATATTATTTCTTTTTATGGAGCTCGAAAAGGGGTTGTCGATACTACTGTACGAACATTAGATGCTGGATATCTTACACGGAGACTTGTTGAAGTAGTTCAACACATTGTTGTACGTCGAACAGACTATGGCACTACCCGAGGGATCCTTGTGAGTCCTCGAAATGGGATGATGTCGGAAAATTGGCGAGGCAGCCTCTCCAAGAGCCTGGCGAGGCCTCGCCAGACTACTCCCTATTTTGAAATTTTCAGGACTTTTTTCTATAAATAGTCGAGTCGTTTTCAGTACACGAGGCCGAAAATTCAGAGAAAAATTATTCCCTTCAGATAAGAAAAATTCAAAACAATATTTTCTTTTCTTCTAACTTTTTTTCTTGGATCCAAAACACTTTTGGATCCCAAATTTCTTCATTTTAAAATCAAACTTCTCTTCATCTATTTCTTAAAATTTTCTCAGATATTCTTGAGCCTAAAATAAATTTAGATACCGAGTCTGATTATCTTTTGGATAAATAAACACATTATTTTCCAACCAAACAATTATTTTCACATTAAACCACAATAACTACAAAAAAGAACGAGAAACGCTCCCAGGAATCGAACGGACACGCCTAAGTGGATTCACGCCAAAAGGTTAAAGCCTTTGAGTTCCTAGAGCTACAAATTCCATGCTCATCTTCTTTTCTTTTTAATTTTTATTTTTGGCCTAGGAATTATTTTTATTCCTTGTTATTGTAAATAATGTTGTAATTCTCCTTCTTCTTCTTTTATTTCTTTTTAATTTTTGTATTAGAATACCCCCACGAAGGGAATAAAATATATTCCCAGATAACAGTCCTCACTGTTTTGCCAAGCGGTCATTTTCACTAATAAAATTGACCAACATATGTGTAAATAAAAATGAACTATTTTTATTTAAATTAACAACTTTAAAATCATCGATATTTTAATTAGGCCACACGGGCCTCGCTAAAATCAAATCGAACATATGTGATATCCTTCGTGCTAACCTTTGTGGATGCAGGATTAGATGTATGCTTAGGATTTACTTTCCTTCGGGTCTTGTATATTTTTTTACGGAAAATGTAATTAATAAGGTAGCGGGCGATTGCATCCCCCGATTTTTGAAAACCTTGTAATTTTTATTTTCCGCATTTACTTACTGTTTTGTGGATGGATTTACTGCTTTTTCTATACGTGAATCATGCATGTAAACTCTAAAAATGACCTAAGTGCGAATATGCATAATTAAGAAAATATGGTTTTCTGTAGATGTAATATA
>CATIWQ010408235.1:0-62193 GCA_949673415.1 Euphorbia schlechtendalii | reverse complement strand
AAAAAAACCTTTGCATCGTTTTTTTTTCAATTTCTAAACTAGACCTTACATGTGGGATCGATATCTTTTAAAACTACATCACAACTGTATACTTGCAGTTATCATCATTTTTCTATTTGATAAGTGGTACTGACAACACCTTTGCTTTATGTGAACAAGTTTTTGGCACCGTTGATATATAGCCAAATCTTTTGAACAAACTATTAAACTTATCAGTAGAAAAGTGGCGAACAAACTTACATTGCGATATTTGCATAATATTGTTAATGCAGGTATTTAGTATCTTAACAATAGAAACTTCATACTATTGGGATTTACAAATTCTATTTTTTGAGGAGATAGACTTACTAAAAGTACTTCAAGTTCTTGTAAATTTCTTTGAGATTATATAGTGTCATAGCATAGCAAGAAACAGGCTTCAGTAGCTCTATCCATTATTGAGTCATAAATATTGTCGTTGGAAGTAGTGTGGCTCTGTTACTATGGATAAGGCAACAACTAGAGGATTTTAGAATCATAATTGACACTATTAAAATAAAATGTGAAAATAGAAGTGTTATTGATCTCTCCAAAAATCCAAGTAAACATGGAAGAATAAAACATGTCAACATAATCCACCATGTTATGTCCCTGCTGATTATCAGCTAGCGTGATATTTTCACAAAGGCATTGCCAAGAGATAAGTTTTCAATATTGAGGGAAGCTATTTGAGTAAAAAATCCAATATACAAGGGAAAAGCTTAGAAAAGGTGTTAACTATATTATTTTATTTCCATGCTTATGATAAAATTGATTGTCTTTTATGGTATGCAATAATATCGTGATGTGTGACTTTTTATACCTAGTAATTAGGCTAGTTTCTAAGGCATAATTACTTTCCACTAACTCCCATTGAACCATTCACACATGTTACCCACTAAAAGTATGTAACTTTCATCACCTCAACTCCCTCGATTATCACGTCACTTCAACGGAAGGTGGTTGTACCATTCATCTAATTGGTGGCTATATACAACGGAAGGTGGTTATACCATTCATTAACTGGGTGACCTAAGGTGACGATGAAGAGCTTAGCCATCATTCTGTCACCAACCCTCAATGCTCTCATCACCGTTTGATAATGCGTCAAGTGAGCACGGGTCGCCAAATCCAACGTATTTCTCAAACTACGGCATTGTGAAGTTAGAGGGCAAGCTATCTTTATCCCTCGATTATTGGTTTGTGCAGGGTATGTGTTCCTTAGGTGGCCACCGTGAATGGACAAGAATTGTTGCCATAGTTTCGCCATTCCTGGTTGTTGGAGGATGGCATTTCCAGTGTTTGGATAAGAGCTATATTGCCCTTAGGGAAATGCCGTAAAATGGGGCAGTTGAGGTGTCTAGAATTGTGAGGCGACCGACGTACTCTAGTTAGGAATAGGGTGTTGGGTCATTCCTTGGTAGAAAGGCCCTGGTGCAAATGCTGGCTGGATAGGATGACTTTGTCCTACCCCGAACTAGTAATAGGCAGTTGGAGATAGGGGCATCATGTGTGAGGTAGGAGATCCCCCTACCTCAGGCCATCTAGTTGGATTGCCATTGTTAAGGGTGACCTCCAGATTAGACTCTATAATCTGAGCCCTCTCGACATGCTGCCAAATGAGCAATGCTAGTTGTTCGTTGTTGGTAAAGGCATTCAAGGCTACTGCAATCTCGGAGCTCACTGATGATTGCTGAGAATTTTTTCCCGTAATGATAGGGTGATCTTCCCTCGCACCTTCTTCTTGTAGATTAGCCATAATAGTGATTTGAACTAAATTTGAGTCTGAACCCGATTCCTCACTTGAGTCAGTGTACGAAACCCCCTCCAGATTGGCCACGATCAGAGAAACACGGACCAGGAGTTAAGCACGCCTTCTCCAAGATAAGATATACAAGTAGAAGATCAGATTGTGCATGTAAGTTTCATGACATGCTCGTGATGCGAGAAATGCGTGAGATGGTTAATGTTATAGTTGTATTCACAAAGGGTTAGCATGCCATGATGTGAAATAACATGTATGTCAATCCATTTGAAACAAACAAGTTAGTCTTTAGGTAAAGATGAAAACATGTGGAGATGAAAATCCAACAGCAGGGTTTGGATTTGAGATTTGTACAATGACTATGTGACACTATAATATGAGTGGTGTAAGTGAGGGGACTGAACTACTTGTGTGGTAATAGGTCAATGGTTTGAGGTTTTGTACTATGACTAGGTCTCATGGAATGAGGAAGTCATGTAAGCGATGTGACATACCCTAATAAAATGAAAACAACTACCGTATGTAGCTACCTAATGAATGATTTGGTAATTTTGCCCAATTAGGGAAGAGTTTTTGGATACCTATGTGGTCATCACTATTTGAGGATATGTGGTGATACGTGAATTATTTCCTCGTTTGGATGAATGATTCGGGTATGAAGCGTATACCCTTGAAGATTTAGTAATGTAAGACTTTTGAAGTAAGTTCGCCTCGTGTGGGAAATGGTTTGGGTAGGTATTTGCTCCGTTTGGGGTTTTGGTGTGTGTGATTACCTCGGAAGGGCTATGAGTTGGATATCAAGTGGACATCTCATGGGTGATGTGGTGGAAATGTTATTGCCCCTTGCGGGCTAGGTGTCTGATGTCAAGTGGACATCGTGCAGTAATAGAAAGGTATGTTTGCCATGTACAGGCTAATAGCGAGATGTTAAGTGGACATCTCATTGAAAAGGGGTAAGTGATGTTCCTAAGTGGTTTTATGTTTTCATAGGGTGACACAATCTATAGCGTCAACTATGCCTAAGTGTATGTGATATTTGTTTGGTATCGTGATGATGAGAAGATGTTATGTTACATCATTTTAATATGATGAGTGTGTGCGTTCAAGTGTCTGCACTAAGATTCGTGGTTAGCATGAAATTTGTACAATAATAAGTACATAACATATAGCATGCAACATTCAATCTTCCAACCATATAACTCTCGCATGTAGGGTTTTTTGCTAGTCTCTTTCCTAAGTTTGGTTTATCTTAGTACTACGAGGATACTAAGGAGCGCACCTGTAAGAAAATATAATGCATGATCGCGTTTGTTGGGTAACACCCTACGGAAAATGCCTATAGGTTATTTACATGAGGTTTGTAAATGGGTTGTTGATGTAGAAGGTTCTTGTTGCACTAAAATACACTCCAAGCCTCTCCCCAAATGGGTTGAGGGAGGTACATGCGATATGGCAACAAGTGCTCCACCCGCTTAAGTACTATCTTTTCTCCGGGAGGTAGATTAGTATAAGAGAAAGCTTCACGGTAATAAGGGTACCTTAGACTTATGGGCTAGTCCCTTCTATTGCAATGCGTTATTTATGAATGTCATAATTATGAGAAAACGGAATAATGTGATCAATAATTTTCGGCACTTATCCAAAATCTAAAACCTTTGAAAAATAAGTTTTTAGAAAAATCCCCAGCAGAGTCATCATTGAAAGAGGGCAACATGGAGGGGTGGGCTGAGAGCGCGCGAAGATGAGAGGCACGATCCACCGGGTTGTTTTTAAAAAGAAGCACCAAGTCGGGGACCTGGAAAAAGGTTGAAAGAGAAAGGGGGAAAAAGGTTTTTTAGATTTTTTCAAACCCGAATCCACCATCTCTTAGTGTGGAGTCACCACCTGGATTAGCTCTTTCCAGAAATTAGAGTCCTGTGAGGCTTAACATCCGGGGATGGCCTACCAAGACATAGAGATTCAGGTCTAGGATAAGTTGCTTATTTCTTATGTGATCACATTATATTACATCTACAGAAAACTGTATTCTTTTAATTGTGCACATTCGCGCTTAGGTCATTTTTGATTCTAAATGCATAATTCACGTATGGTAAAAATAATAAACCATCCACAAGGAAAAATAATAAACCATCCACAAAGCAGTAAGTAAATGCGGAAAATAAATGCGAAAAATAAATATTACATGGCTTCCAAAAATTGGGGGATGCAACTGCCAACTAACCTATTAATTAAATTTTCCATAAAAATATATGCAATACCCGAAGGAAAATAAAATCCTAGGCATACATATAACCTGCACCCACAAAGGTTAGTACAAAATATTGCATGTATGTTTGATTTGACTGTAGCGGGGCGCCCGTGTGGCCTAATTAAAACATCGAAGATTTTAAAGTTGTTAATTTAAATAAAAATTGGTTCATTTTCATATACACGTATGTTGGTCAATTTTATTAGTGAAAATGACCGCATGGCAAAAGGTATGGTCTGTTATCCGGGAATATATTTTATTCCCTTAGTTGGGGCATTCTAACATGAAAATTAAAAAGAAATAAAAGATGAAGAAGAGAAATAGAACATTTACAATAATAAGGAATAAAATTAATCCCTAAGTCCACAAATAAAAATCAAAAAGAGGTGAAGCAAACGATGAGCATGGATTTCGCAATTCTAGGAACTCAAAGGCTTACCCTTTCGGCGTAAATCCACTTCGGCGTATCCGTTTGATCCGCGGGAGCGTTCCTCGTTCATTTTGGTTTAATTATAGTTTAATTGCAAAATAGGTGTTTATTTATCCAAAAAGATAATCAGACCCGGCAAAATTTGTTTTAGACACCAGAATATCTGAGGGTATTTTTAGAAAAACAGATGAAGAAATTTGATTTTAAGATGAAGAAGTTTGGAATCCAAAAGTGTTTTGGATCTAAGAAAATGTTAGAAGAAAATAAAGTATTTGTCTGTGTTTTTTTTATCTAAGAAAGAGAATTTTTCTCTGAAATTTCGAGCCCCAATTATCGAAAAAGACCCAAATATTTATAGGAAAAATCTTGAAAATCCAAAAAATGTAATTTTTTCCGGCGAGGGGTCTCGTCGGAGAAAATCTGGCGAGGCCCCTCGCCAAGACTCTTGTGAGCTCGCCAAAGACTTTGGCAAGGCATGTGCCTCTCCAACCTTTTTGGCGAGCCAGCCTCGCCAAGGACTTTGGCGAGGCTTGCCTAGTTGAAGCCTTTTTTACAAGGTTTTCCTCGCCCACCTTTGGGGATGCGGGCCCCCGGATCCAGTTTTCCGCGATGTTCTATGTATTTTTATATATTTTTAATTAATTTTTGAATTAAAGTCCTTTTAAATTAAGCGATGAGGAAGACTCCCATATGAAGATCGTCGGATGGCCAAAAATTGTGTGATTCGAGGATAAATATCCCGAAAAGCTATCATCATTGAACATGCGAGCTGGAAAAAAGTCCCATGCTCACACTTATTCTATCAGTACTCTGATAATTCTTTTGTTTATTATCACCATACTTCCAATTAGAACTCCTATAATTATTTCCATTATTGCCATAAAAATTCCCTTAACTTTGAACATAACTTAATTGCTCCCCTACACATGGGTTAAAGTTACACTCAAAAGCAGTGTGTCTTATTTGGCCACAATTTTCACATTTCGAAGAGTTATTCTTACTTATATGCATATTATCTATCTTATGAGATAATGTAGATATTTACACTTGCATAACAGAAATAGGGTCTAATTTATTGACCTTTTTAACTGAACTAGAAGATGTAGATGCAGCATGCGAATGAGTAGGATTAGTGGTACTTACTTGTGCTCTCTCCACTGGCCACATACTATTGTTATTTGCCATATCTTCTAAAAGATCAAAGGTTTCTTGACTAGTCTTCTTCATAAGAGATCCCGTAGCCATAGCATCAATCGCTCCTATAGTTGCATGATTTATTCCATTGTAGAAAGTTTGTAGAATCACATTCTGGGGTAAACCATGATGAGGATAAACTTGCTGAAGTTCCTTATAAAATTCCTAGGCTTCTTACAAAGATTCACTATCCTTCTGAGTAAAGGAAGTGATTTCTTTAATGAGTCTTGCAGTTTTGGCTAAAGGAAAGTATTTAGTTAGAAAGGCTTGTGTTAATTGATTCCAAGTTGTGATTGAATTTGGGGGTAATGAATTCAACCAAACTTTCGATTTGTCACAGAGCAAAAATGGAAATAAGTGAAGTTTAACTACTTCATCAGGAACATTGGGCATTTTGAAAGTATCACAAACTTCTAGAAAGTTTGCAATGTGTCGCATTCAGATTTTCATTAGGTAAACCATAGTATTACACATTATTGCTGATCATTTGAGGCAATGCTGGCTTGATTTCAAACTGATTTACGTTAATTGGTGGTCTAGCAATTCCCTGATTGTTACCATGAGCCTTGGTTGAGGATGATCATGATTTGGTTGTTCTTCTTCAGCCATCCTTTTTCTTTGTCTATTATTTATCTGTTTTCTACTCTTACCAAATCGTTCTATTTCTAATTCAAAAGATGCCAAACTTTCTCCTGAACTACGCGTACTTGGCAAGCACACTCTAGAAAGAAAACACAATGAATAAGCAAGAAAAATATGTTAATAAAAAAATATAAATACTTAAAACAAAAAATAAAAAAAATTAAATAAATCTAATTGACACATAAATATAATTGCAAGTTCTCCGGAAATTTGATCTCGAGAAACCACTTGCCTTCCCCGGCAATAGCGCCAAAAACTTGTTCGCCACATTTCTAGTGATAATATAAAAGTTCTAAATATGAACAGGTGTTGTTAGTACCGCTTATCAAATAAAAAAATGATGATAATAGCAAGTATACAATTGCGATGTAGTTTTAAAAGATATTGTTCCCACAGGGAAGGAATTCAGTTCTAAAGACCAACTAGAGTTACACAACAATATAAAATAAAATAAGTTGAAGGTTTTGAATGGTAGACTGATGAATGGACAGATGCATGAACAGATTAGAGAAGATGCAAATCATATAGATATTCCCTAAGACCAAATATAGTGGAGTAAAATAGCAAAAATAATCAAGAATGTTTTATGCACTAGATAACTTCAACAAACTCGGTTCTAGACGCCCAAAAATCTGATAATTCACCATAGAGCAACACATGAAATGACTTTTCTAAATCTAGGGTAAATGAATTATGACACTTATAAAAACGTGGACAACAATAATACTATGCTTAGTACGGGTCGCTCTCACATAGCCATATTTATCAAGTTACCACTCCAAAAATGTTGGCTCACTAAACAACATTATAATCACAGATCCAGTGATTATACACAATCTTGTTAACCCTGAAACTACTCTTAAAGTCAACTTGAAAGCATTTAACAGCATTAATATAAGTGACGCAAGATGAAATACTTGTTTTGACACATAGACATATCATAAACTTTGAATTAGAAAGTATAAGTAGAAAACAAAGTAAAAGGTATGCAAGTGAAAGCTAAAGTTGATCAAACCATATCCACTCTTTAATGGGAGTCATCAATTCCTGCAATTCCTACGTCTACTTTGAATTTGATATATTCCTTATGAATATTAAACAAATGAATGTTGAAGAATAGAAACTTTTATTGATAAGAGCTTTGTAATTACACTCATACAACAATCGCTCAAATTTGTGGAGAAATCTAGTGATTGAAACAAGAATCGAATCACTTATACATTTTTCTCTCTAACACTTTGAACTTATCGAAATCTATATAAATTTCACTCTCTATCTATCATGTATCATGCCATACATGTTATCTTACACCATCTGCACAAAATGGTTGATTTGAACCTTATTTATAGAGCGTGAAAGGTTGCGCTTATCCAAACAAATAGTCATGTCTATTGGTGAAGGGTTGCATCATCTTCAATGTGATTGGATGCAACATTTCATCCTTATCTATAATGGATAGGCACCTTTTCATGGTTGGTTTGTCTCCAAAAGGTGTCTCTTCGCCTGATAGTTGATGGCGGTTGATGGCAGTTGATTATTCTTATCCAGCGGTTGGAAGTTGAGAAGAGTTTATCAAACCCATCATGATTTGTGAGCGTGACATACATGTCATGATCTTCAATGTAAGTTGGCAACCGACTATTTGTGAAGAATGATAAGTCGTGATCACTATAGATAGTCATGAGAGTGATTTGGCGAATCACGAGTAGGAATCACGATCATGACATGGTCGTGACTTATGCTTTTCTTCATGATTCTTCTTTACAACTTTACTGATCTTTGACAACATCGATCCCAAGCCAATTTCTTGCATTTCACGCATCTTTATGCACCCTTTTCACTCTTTTTGCATAGAATTCCTTCTTTTATCATTTCACTCCCAAGATTCACCTAGTTTCTACACTTGCATAAAAAACAACTACATACCACGTGAAATCTTTTATATGAAGTATAAAATAACTCTAAACCACATCATTTTATGAGTAAAAATATCAAGATAATAAGTGTAACTATACACTGATCAAGCGCAGCCTGGACTCGCTCGCACATCTCGCTTATGCGGGCTATGCATTGTAGCCCCAAGGAAAGCCCTTATGGGCTTCCCTTACCCCGCAAGCCCAGCTTGCGAGCAAGTGCTGCACGGTAACACTTCTGGGCTTGCAACCCACCAGCATGCTTTTGCCTTTTGCCAAAGCATGCTAGCAACCTGTGAACAATTTTATTCATGAGGCTACTGTACAAGCCCCACTCGTGAACATCCTGTGTTCACAAGGCCCACTTGCAACGGGAAAAATTTCCCTTGCTCCACCATGTGCAATTTTCCCAACTCCTCTCTTTAAATACTTTAATTATCATTTGGTCCAACCAATTAATAATTCATCCAACGATTTTGGCTTTCCTTATATTTTTGGCATAGACATAGTCTATTAGTTTCTTACTTAGTCTGGCACGGGTCCAAAGTGTGTGACCTCATAGGATCCCAAAGTATAAGGCCAATAGAAGTTAACCTAAACTAGGCTTCCCATTAGGGAACCTTTAGGCTTAGTATTCTAGATCGATATAGAACCCAATAACTATAGACGATCAAATGGGCTTTCTAGCAATGGCGTATGATCCCCTAATACTCGGAACGTCACGTGCTTGTAACTTGATCAAATTTTGCAATAGTTACAAGTACAATACACTCTTTCTATTAGGTTAAGTACCATCCAGTTTATTGAGCTTGGATTAAGTGTTAGCTCATGTAAAGCAATAGCTATCTTGCAATTAGACTTATTGATGAAGAACACCACTCATCATAATGTATCAAGGTTGACTAAAACCCTTTCTATCAATCTTGTACTCTGATCAGAGGTTTATGAGTCTTTTACTTCAATAAGAGGCCTTCAGGTTCAACTCCCATTAATCACTATATCATGAGCGATGGATATTACCCAAATACATTCATGTGTTAACTCAAGGTACCACCTTCAGCTCATGAGATCAGATGCTTAGATCCAATCCAAGGAGTAAGGCTACACATGTTGGACTATTCGCTTCATTGATGTCAAGTCTCAATGAAACTATGACTAGGGATATTTAGATAATTCATGATAACACATGTGTGCAATTCTCGTAGCACATAGATCCCACTATGTCCTCGCACTTTCACGCTATGAAATATTTATGGACTTTGTCTTATCCATTAGCATATACATATATGTAATAGCCTATATATAATAGCAGCGACATACACAATTAAATAATCATTAATAAATAACAAAGAATCCTAATTATTAATAACAATAATCTAAAACTATTTGTACATTATAAATTAATAAAGATATATCACCCTAATTGTCTCTAGGGCATACATCATGTCTAACACTATTATCATAATGGGGCCTTTCATTTCTTCTAGAGTTTTCTTTGTTTCTCTCCTTCTGAATGGATTTCATCTCATCTACTTTAATCAAATCCTTAGTTATACCAATCATCTATACTATTTTGACTAAATGGCATGTTATTATTACATGTCTCAAATAATTATTCCTAGTTCCCCAAGCAAACGATGTTTCAGGATGTATGCTACTTTTAGGATATAATTCATAATTCAGGACATATAGATACTTTTTGGGACATGCCGAGGATTTCTTCCATTTATACTCATTCCAAATAAGAGTCAAGATACTTCCAAGAATAATTTAAGAGATTTAGGAACCTAAATTCCTAAATAAAGATATAGAGTCACCAGCTAGATCAGCTCTTCCAAGAAGATTTTTGGTATAGAAACATACAAAACATGAAGATGAGAAGAAAGATGCTATTTAAAGCCTAATATTAGCTAAGCTAATACAACATCATGGCATAAAACAAGTGTTTATGCTTAACTACTCATCCTAGATTTCATACAAGGTACTTACAATGGGTTAGAACTAAAATCAGTTCAAGAAAAGCTTCAAATAGAGGTTAATCAAAGCAAAAAGGCAAAATAGGGCATTATGCTTTTAATCAAGTAGCCAGAGATTGATTCAGGTAGTAAAATCAGTGAACCTGGTATCGGGTTCGACTTTGGTTTACTAGGTACATGGGTAAAATGTCCCCCAAACATCGTTTTTGGTTGTTTTCCACCTAGTATTGAGCTAAGTTGACATGTTTAATCAATTTTTTAAGCACATTCAAATATGTATAAATATAAATAAATGGAAGCAAGTTTGGAAGACTTACATGGAAGTGACACATAAACCTTTAAGCTTTAAAACATGATTCGACTCCTCCTCATCTTACGAATTGATAAAAATTAAAAAGGAATAAAACTAAAGCAAAGTCTCGTATTTTATATGTACCTTTTTGTTTAAGATCCACCGTTATGTTAGATCCAACATCAAATAGCTCGAATTTGCTATTGAGGAAGTAAATGGGTTTGTGTTTAGGATTAGGTTGAAACCAAACAAGAATCGGTAATGAACAAATAAACGAATCAAGAGATTCTTTTATTTGTTCAAAATTTTTCACAAGTTCTAGAAAGGATTTTGGCTTTTACTTTTGAGAACTTAAGAACTTTTAGATCAAAAGTTTAACCCATATTAGAGAGATTTATGGTATTTATAGAGGAAACGAGTACGATTTGGGTATAAAAATTAATCACCTAGAAAAAGGAAACAAATAAAGTCTTTTTCCAATTTTCGATTGATTTTGTTTTGGTTAAAAAATCAATCACCTGGAAAAAGGAAACGAATCAAATCTTTTTATTATTTAGATTGATTAGGGTATCGATTTCATTGTCTCGTTACCTTTTTTAGTGATTTAGAACATGAAAGAATGGCTTTAAGTCAACCAACTAAAGGGGAAACTAAGTGATTCCAGAAGTAAAATTTTGATTCTGATACTAAAGTCACAAAGGCAGTACTAGGATCAATTGATCCTGCTAGCCCACCTACCCCAATTGTTGACAGTTTTGAAATTTTAACTGGTTTTGAAGTTTTTGGCATGATGTTTTGTAGGTTTTGAAGGTAAAATTTTGAGTAATTAACTTTGAACCTAAAATGTTCCAGTAAATAAAGTAAAAATGAAAATCTTTCATCATAGACTTTCGTGGCTGTGAAAATTCATGCTCACGATTTTCCCCTCAGAGGTTGTAATAGATAAAAGTCTTTTATGATTGTACAATAGAGAGAGAGAGATAAGAGTTAGAGACCATACCTAATTTGGAGGCCTTCTTGAAAGAATGTGATCATTCATTGATTGATGTTGTTAGGAATAAAAAAATTTTGCCCCTTCAATCAAGAATGATCATATGGTGGTGAATTTTGACATCTATGGCATGCAGGTGTACATGCTCATTAATAAGATAAAACATGCATGTGGAAGTTGAAAATAGATAGGTGAGCATGTTAGTGAAAGGGATTAAAATCTTGTAATGTAAGCCACTAGGAAGTTGTTTACAAATGGAACTTGAATTTTCATGAGATAAGCTACTATAGGGTAGTTCACAAAAGAAATTCTTACAAGCAACTATATTTCAATGATTTAAGATTTTTATATCTTCTTCATCTGCTGGCGTCATGTCTTCTTTAAAAAGTAAGTTAATTGATCCATTTCTATATTTTCCATTTCATTTTATTGCGTTAATGTTCTACTCTTCATCGCCATTTCCTATTTATAATATGAGAAAGTGCATGCTGATTGATTCCCTTTTTCCCTATAATTATTCTCAATTTGTTCAATTGCGTTGATTGTTCTCTTTGTAATCGATGGTTTCAGAATCCCAGTTTTAGGATGAACATTGTTCATATTTTTGTTTTTGTTTTTCCAGAACTTATAGACTTTTATTTACTTATCAAACTTTAACGAACTTAGATTTTTTTTATCTTTGTAGTTGATGTAAATAACTTATTTATTGTTTGTAACTCCTTGAACTGATTGTAGATGCTTTAAGATCTATTTTAAGCTCCTAGGGTTTTAATAGGTAGTAATGTCATGCTCGCCTCCACAACTAGTATCTAGTTGAATAAAGAATTTTATGAAATCAATGGGAATTATCAAAGGTTTCTTGAGAAACCACTAAACATAGATCGAATTGATTATGTCTCTCCCCTTAGGATAACTTACCTGACTAGAGAAAAGATATCTGATAGGAATTCTACTAACAACAAGCAAGTGGAGAGTTTCAAGTTGACATCAAGCTCTCACTCTTCAAAGTTCGCTTGGGAAAGATCGGATGGTGAAATGGGAAGAGGACCAATTATTTGGGTGAAGGTTGTTCAAAATATTTTACCTCGAATGGAGAGATATAAAAGAGCTTCAACCAAGCCCAAGAGGAAACATGTGGCAACAAGACGATTTGATGCCTCCAAAGAAAAGGCAAAAGCAAAATTGTAGTGAACCGGATACCTCAAGTTGGTCTAATAGCATCTATTCAAAACCAATTAGATTTTGACTTTGAAATGGAGGTTTTAAGTGGTTGAATTTTCGTGACATTATTTTTTCTTTCAAGGACTAATGCGTTACCGGTTTACTTGATGGATACTTCAACATTTACATGTATCAAATTTGGTCTAGATTTGTCTATTTGCTACATGAAGAAATCTGTGATCTCCTTTGTGTGTAGAATTTTTATCCAGCTCAAATCCATCCCAATGCCTGGATGGACATAGTGGGACATTTCTTAATCAACCAAGGGTTGATTCTTCCTTTCAATACAGAGTTTTTCATGTGAATTGCCCCTTGAAGGAAGACCAAAAGTAGACTCCATAAGGTGGACTCCAAGCTAGTTTTTATCAATTCACCCATAAGGTGGACTCCGTAAAGTACTTCAAGTATTGATACATCTTTATAAAGAAAGAGGAAGGCAAGTCTAGGTTTCCCACAACTTGGACTCTTGAGCTTCCGGGTTCCTAAGAGTCACCTCATATTAGTATTGACCCTAGGGTAGAAATATTTAAGAGCTTTAAGATGAAGGTTTGGGCAACCCAAAATATTAGTTGGCCATGATCGAAGATTACAGGATTATTGAGCCTAGCGAGCCTGATCCTAGTTACTATCTAGGTCTTGATTGGTTTCTACATATGCTTACTTGCCTTTTCCTTTTAATTATTTTATAGGCATGCTTAGTTTTCCTGACACGGAAGATCTTAAAATATCCGAAGTAGCTAAGTCGAATAAAAATCCCAAAAAGTGTTAGTCATTAGATAGCTTGTAAACAACCGTAGAGGGGGGGTGAATGTGTTTCTTGGTTACTTTTTAGATTTGTAAAAATTGTTCAAACAAGTTAAGATTTTAGATGCATGTTGAGTTATGCCTGTTGAGTTTCTCTAAAAACTTATAAACTACTCAGCTTCGCTGCATAGTTTATCTTCCATCTCTCGGTAAGTACTTTGCTTAGCTTAGATTGGTTTTTCAAGCAAAAAACTTAATGATAGAACGAATGATGAAAGAGCTAGCATAATAAAAGCTAAAGAGAAAGGTTAGAACTTCAACACCTAATTTTACCCTAGTTCGGACCCGAGCCTACCTCTAGTCCCTAAATTCCTTCTCAGAGCTTAAATCTACTAGTGTTCATTCCTTACTTAGGAGGGGCAGCCTTTACAATGGGTATACATGAGTTTACAAAAAGTACCTTTCTTTCTAACTACCACTCAACTTAGTTTGGGTACCCTTCCCAAACTAACACCTAGATTTGAAATGAAAGAATGCAAACTGAATTCAACCTTATAAAATGTTGAATCCTTACAATGTTTAATATAAATATTAATTCTCTCTATTACAAATAGATTTGAAATGTTTGCTTAATTGCTTGAATTTGGAATTTCTTGAAGCTAGGAGTATTTGTGCAGAGTTTCAGCTATAAAAGAAATTCAAGGTGATTCACCAAGTTTGAACATCTACTTCAGTCTTCTATTTATACTTGAAGCTTTGAAAAGTAGTTGTTGCAAACTTTTCATCCTTGCAGTTCTTCATTTTCTCTTCTCTTCATATTATCTTCAAGCAAGTCGATTTGAGAGAGAGGCCCACGAAATGCAATGTGGAGTCTCATGATTTATTGACATTTCTAACGCTTGCAGAGACTCATGGAGACAGTGAGAAATGGCACATGTGAGAGAATTCCTTTTGTCTTAGACTTTAATGAGAAATCTCCAACATTCCGTACTAACACCTTTTGAATGAGGACCACTGGAAATCTTCTTTAACTTCAGCGCTTTTTGACCTAAAAAGCATCTAAAGAATATTTTGTTTCTCTAAGTGTCATTTAATATCACAAGTGTCATTTAATTCTCTAAGTGTCGAATAATGTTGCTCTTAATTAATAAAAGCTAACTCAGCACAACTAAGTTGATATACTTCTAAACTATGTAGTACTCAACATAGACTCAGCTTTTCCTACTCTAAGCTGTAACTTAATTAATTACTTAGCAAACTATGTTGTTTTTCCTTAAACTAACTCAATTCAATTTCATTAATTAAGAGTATACTTAATACTTAATTAATTTCACTATCCTAGTCAATTTTCTATTTCCAAAACTTTTAAGTACTATGAAGTACTATTAACTTGGATTCTAAAAAAAGCATAACAATCGAGAAGAGCTTTGTGTTGAGCATTTTGCTAAGCAAGAGCTCCCAAGCTTCCAAGAGCAAGTTGTTGAGCATTCCCAAGCTTTCAAGAGCAAGTTGTTGAGCATGTAAAATCTAAAGTTTTGCTTTGTAAATTTTGGAAATTCTCTCCTTCTGTTTTCTTAATTTTTTCTTCATGTGTAGGTTTATGGTCTAAGCATTCCCACTACCTCGGGTGAGGTGACGAGGGAGATTAATTCTACCTCAATTCAGTTGGATTTCTCAGCCTTGTTTGGCTCAAATCCATCAATCTTCTTCGCTCTGTTTCAGAATGCTTTGAGGACTTTTCTCTCCTTGCTTGTGGAGGCAGAGACTATACAGTCGAAGTCTTTCTTGGCAATGCCAAGAATATGTTCAATATGTCTTTCAAGGTATTTTACCTAAGTATTTTAGTTTTCTTTATACCTATTTGAACATTCTATGTTAATATTTTGTTTAAATGCGTAGCTGGCATCTCGAGCCACTATAATGATTAGGAAGGGCTGAGATTATAGCCAGGATGACATATAATGGATATGCCCTATAGTATGTTGAGTAACCCAAGAAGATACCTTCATTTGCCTTAAGATCAAACTTACCTAGATGCTCCCTAATATAAAAAATAAAACACCTACATCTAAATGATCTGAGATTACCAATCTTAGGTTTACGCCCTCGCTAAAGTTCATAAGGAGTTTTCTATACAATTGGATGAATTAAAACCTGATTAAGAAAATAACAAGCTATGCCAATAGCTTCTCCCCAAAAGTACTTCGGTAGATTGTTATCACTCATCATAGATCTTGCCATCTCAATGGTTTTGTTCTTCCTTTCTACAAAACCATTTTGTGGAGGAGTATAAGTAGAGAAAAGTTGTGGTCACTACCATGCCCATAACAAAATTCTTCGAAACAAAATTCTCAAATTTTCTTCCCCGATCACTCTATATCCAACTAATTTTGATTCCTAGTTTATTCATTATCCGATTACTAAGTTTAAAAAAAGACTCAAAGATTTAATCTTTTCTACTAAGCAAGATTACCCAAGTGAATGTCGTGAAGTCATCAACAAGAAAAGAAAATATCTTTCCACCCATGCTTATAGGCTGAATAGGGCTGAAGAGATCCAAATGTAGGAGCTCCAATGATCTCTTAGTTACTACGTCATTTATAGATATAAATGATTTTTTACACTACTTACCAAGTTGAAATGCTGAGAAAAGTCTATCATTTTCAAAGTTGGTGCTGGGTAAACCCTCAACTAGTCACTTTTTGGCTAGTTTGCACAAAATATTCATATTGATATGACCCAACCTTATATACCAAAGCCACAAACTTTCCTCCTTAGATACAAAACAAACAATATTGGAGCTAGGGGATAAGTCAACTATATAAACATTATTAACTCTAGTATCATAAAGAATAGTTAAACCAATCTTACAGTTAATTATTGAGCATCCTACCGAGTCAGATGTAACCTTTTTTCCTTTATCTCAAAGCTGAGCTATACTAAGCAAGTTGAACTTCAAACCTTTAACAAGAGAAACTTATTTGATTGAAGGACTTGGACCAAATGTGATATATCCAATAATTTTTCCTTTTTGGTTATCTCTAAAACTAACACTTCCAATTCTTTTACGCTCCAATGTGATTAATTGCCTTTCATCAACATTCAACATCTATCCAAATACAACATTCTATTGTCATCATCAGATCTCAGGGTCACTTGCAAACTAGTTTAGTTTTCTTAGGTACCCATGCCTTACAGTTGGGTCCTCCCTTGTTAGTAGTGTTTACTTTACTCTAGTTGTAATCGTCATAATAACCCTTTTTTATGTTTACATAGAAATGTGACATGTCCATCCTTTCCAAAAAAATCACTTTCTCTTTTTGGTTTGGGCTGGCTCACTTTCCTCTTTAGAAAAGTTTCTTTTTCTTATTGAAGTTGTGAGTTTGGTTACTCAGAGTTAAACGGTTGGTGGGAGGAGGCACCTGTACTTCTTTTAAAGCTATTACTTCAACAATTAAATCAACTAATTTCATAGTAAGTTTATTGTTATATCTCTCATAATACTCTAATTTTTCTTGAAGAAAGTGGATATCAAGAGATAAGGGAAATCTGTGTCTTCCAAATTTTCACATCTTTCACTAACTCTTCGATTTTTTTAGTTGAATTATTTGCCAGCTTCATAAAATTAAAAATCACCTGAGCGAGTTCATCCATAAACAAAGGAATTTTAGTACTTACCTCAGCTTGAGTGCTTTTCCCTTTGTCTTTCACAACATCCTAATCAATAGTTGCATTTTAGTTTTTAACGCCTAATGTTAAGCTTTTTCTCTCTTTATCTCCAATTGCCATTAAACAGAGGTTGGTAAAATCTTGTGGCTCCTCATCTACTAATTAAGAATCTTCAAGATCATATTCGCTCCATGTTGCAGCAAGATTTGTTTAACCTTTTCTTATATTTATCCTTCTGATTCTTAGGACAACTAAATATATTGTTTTTCTCCACAACAAAAACATTTGATGTCTTTGCTAAAATCGTTCTTTGGCCTTCATCGGTATCTTTCTTATACTAATTTTATTCCTTATTTGGTAACTTCCTTTTGTACTTCCCATTTTTCTTCATAAAGTGCTTAAACTTTCTAGTCATCAGCGTAATTAGTTCATCAATATCTTCCCGAAAGTCTTCTTACAATGAGTTAGCTTTAAGAACAATATCTCTTGATTCCTAATCTTTACCTTTTCCTTTCATAGAGTCCTCTTCATATTTTCTTAAAAAATATCTCTTAGATCAAGAAGATTCCAGTTAGCTCATCATACTGGTAGGTTTTCAAATCATGAGCTTCTTTGATGGCACTCTTCATAGCATCCCACTCTTTGGTGAGACTTCTCAAAATCTTCTTGAGCATCACTTCCTTAGTGAAAGCTTTTCTATATCTCTTCAGTTTGTTGATGATTTTTACGAACTGAATATTCATACTTTGAATTCTTTCATTGGACTCCATGTAGAAAATATCATATTATCTGATTATCATATTGATCTTGGTCTCCTTTACCTTATTAGTTTCCTCTTACAGAACCTCTAGCTTGTTCCATATCTCTTGCATTATCTCGCATCCTGATAGTTTGTTCAAATGAGACAAAGTTAGCAAACAATGCAAGTAATTAATCGATGTTGCATTTTCCTTTAACATGATAAGATCAATGTAGTCATAATTCTAAAGAGCCATAGGGACTCTCTATCCATTTCTAACATTATTAGGGATATGTGGGCCATTTTCAAGTTCTAACCATGCAAGAATGTTATGTGATTGAATAGAACTTTTCATTCTATTTTTCCAAAATGTATAATGTTGTCCATTAAACAGTAGAGGTCTTGTTATAAACATTCCATCTTTAGGGAGTGCAGTCTACTCATTACCGGTACATTTAATGGGCTATTAAAAGCCATAGGATCTTTAACTCAAGATTGTAAAGTCTTAAGCTGATCACTTGCTCCGATATCACTTGTTGGTCTTGTTGGGGAGGGTAATGACTTTTCTTAATTAAACTATGATTTCTTAAAAGTTTATTTAACCTTTTATAGAATGCAAAGATGTTGCCAAAGTGATGCGAGCAAGATAAACAGTTTTTTGTGCATAAGAGCACAAAATTGGACAACTCAAGTTGTTCTCAATTTTGTTAACTAATTGCTGAGTAAAGTTACTCAGCATAGATAGACGAAAGTTGAGTAAGTATACAAGATAATAGATAAACACTTAGGCATATAAATAAGATACATAAATGATTGATGTTGAGTGATATTTGTGCTGACTAAAAGTAAAATCTGAGTTAAAGAACTTTACACCTCAAATTATACTAGTTCCGTCCCTGACTACATCTAGCCCCTAGATACCTTCCCTAAGCTTTAATTTAATAGTGTAACTCCTTTAACCAGGTAGAGGAGCCTTTGACAATGGGTAATTACAACGAGTACCTTCCATGTTATAACCCTCAAATAAATTTGAGTACCCTTCTCAAACTTGTTATCACTCAAGATTTGCTAGATGCTTTCATAACAGAGATTCAACTTATAACTCATTGATCCCATTACAAATGAAGAAGGTAGCTTAGTTTAATTTTATTTCTCTCTCTATTACAAACATAATAAGAATTGGTTGTTTGCTTTACATTACTTGAAGAATTTTGAATGCTAAGATGATTTGAATAGAGATTTCAACTTTAGGAAATTCAGGTATATTCACCGACTTTAGAACTGCTGCTTCAGTCTCCATTTATAGATGAAAACTTGAAGAAGCCTTTATGTCTTGAACTCTTGTATTCACTCAAATTCTTCTGGTCATTGTGAAATATCTTTTATCCATTTGAGACATAAATCACACTATAATCTAATACAAATCTAATCATTTAGAGATATGATTAATCCGCTTAGAGAAAAGGCCTTCAAATTGTTTGAATCTGGTTAAAATCTTCTGTGAGAGAGGCACTGCATCATTTCACGTGTCTTTTCTTTATTCCTTGAAGTTGCTGACATTTGTAGATGTGTGCAGTTGAATTGGAGGCACGCTAGAAAATAGTCCATTGACTTTGAAGTGTAGTGCTAAAATCTTGACAACCGCACTATAGCTTTTCCCTTTTGTTCAGGAATCTTTTTGAGATGACATCATTAAACTTTGATAATAGGATACAAAACAAAATATTCTTCACGAAAAGGGTTAAAAGCACATAACGTTATAATAGTGAGCAAGGCTTTAATTTAAATAACTAAAGTTGTGTTATCTCATGCTAAATTCTCTCGCTGAGTTATTTTGCCTTTCATTTTAACTTGGCAAACTAACAACAATCAACCTAAGTTATTTCCATTTAAATAAACATATTGGTCAGCAAGGTGCGCTAGTTTTCCTAAACTAAACTCTTACTAACAACTTAATCAAAAATCTACTTAGCATTTAATTAGTTTTGATGTCCAAATTATTTTGTTATTCCAAAATCGAAGATATCAGGAAGTATTATTAAATTAGATTCTATAATAATAATAATAACAATAATAATAATAATAGTTATTATTATTATTATTAGTACTATTATTATAAAAGCTATCATCATCAGTATAACTATCTATTAAATATCATTAATAAATAATGGCTTAATGCATCTGCACCCTAAACTTTGAAATGTGATAGATAGTCCCATGTACTTGTCTAAAACGCGTTACTTTACCCCCTCGTAAAAATATAAATTTTAAGAGCAAGAAGATGAAAATGACGGGCCAATAATTGATATAATATTATGATTAATTGAAGAAAATATTTAGAATAGAGATGAAGTTTTGAAGAAGACGAAGAACATATATTAAAGATTTTGAATGGTAAGAATTAGAATGTTATGGATTTTTTTATTCATTTTCTATTCTACCAACATATTTCACGTGCATGTATTTTGAAGGTCATCCACGTAGAAAGCCAGGTCAGTACAATGGGGTAAAATGAAGCATTTTAGACAAGTACATGGGGTTATTTATCACATTTCAAAATTCAAGGTAACAACAACTCTTTTTGAACAAGTTCAGGGGGAGTAGATACATTAAGCTATAAATAATAGATCAAACTTTACTAATAAGAAACAATCATTATTTACAATGACAATAATTGTCATCTTTGTTGAAAGTTCTACCTAAAGAAAAAGTTTCGATATGCCGAGGACAATCTCTGACCATTTAATCTAAAGTATTAATATTAAAAGATAATTCAATCAAATAAAAGATTCACAAGTAATGGCTGGTGATAAGGAGCATCAATCTTTCCTTCAAAAATTCTTTCACTTGGAAAGTAAAAGTACACTTATATCTTCTAATTGTATCACTACATTCGCATCAGTTTTTCAAAAACTGATGTAAATGTTAGATTAATTGAATCGATTTTGGTAAAACCGATTCAATCTATAATAAAATTTAGTAAACTCCAATTGTATCGATTTTGTAAATAACGATACAATTTATACTTATATATGATCAATAATAAATTTCAAATGTATCGATCTTCCAAAACTGATGTAAATGTTAGTTCAATTGAATCAGTTTTAACAAACCTATTCAATTAATACTAACATATGATCATAATAAATTTTAATTGTATCGGTCTTCCATAATCGATGCGAATGTTAGGTCAATTGAATTGGTTTTGGCAAAACCAATTTAGGTAATAGTAAAATATGATTTATATCAGTTTGTTGAAAACCAATATAAATGATATTTAAATATACTTCAATTGAATCGGTGTTTTGGAGAATTAAAATTTATTTATACTTTGATAATGAAGTACAATTCAAAGAGATAGTTAAGCCTAGCGACACAAGAGGAATGATGAAACCAAATCATAAGCTCAAGACTTGAATCCCTTGATGTGCTCTTTTTCTCTTCTTTTTCCTTTTTCTTTCTTTACAAATGCAAAAAACCGATTGAATTGTTGAATCATTTGTATCGGTTTTCTAAAAAACAGATACAATTAATTAATAAATAAGATTACAACTTTAAGGTTATAGAATCGGATTCCACAAAAACTAATGCTATTGATACACAATTATATCGTTTCTATGATCGATACAATTACGTTTTGGGTTATTGTATCGACAACATTCGTGTTAATTCAAAATGATTAAAAATAACCTACTGATAATTGTTTTTAATTGTTGGTGAAAAACTCAATATCTGCATATTTGATAGAATATTTTTCAAAAAAAATTTAAGCAATTGCAGTTACATCGAATTAGAAAATAATTTCATCATTCATTCCGGATGTAACTGGAACTTCAGACTAGTCTTAACTAGTAGGATAGAATATTATAAACAAATGTGTGATTAAAATAAAATTATAAAGTAATTAATTTTCTGAATAAATAATCTGATCACTAAATTATTATAAGTATATTTATTATTTTATGACTTTATTCATTATAAATACCATAATTCATCACAAAAATTAGTGTTCAATGTAGCTCTCTTAACTTTAAAAAGTAAAAAAAATTTCTCCTTGAACGCAATATAGCCATTGTTTAAAAAATCGGCCTAGGTGTTACATTCACGGTTTTCCCTAGTCAGGTGTTTCTAGGTGGATTGAACGACTAGGCCATTCTAGAAGGGCTAGTTGGGCGCCTAGGCGGACAAGGCGAATATAGGTTGGTTGTGTTTTAAAAATTGAAGCCTAGACCGTACCCAGGCGGGATTTTTTTAAACTAGAAATATTTATCAAAATAAATTTACTCTTTTTTATATCAAAATATTTATAAATAATTACAATTTGCTTTAAAAAAGTTAAAATGATACATATTAGAATACTTATTGATCAACAAATACTTTTTGAAAACTTTTCTCTACTTATACGTAAATCCTTCTAGGCCCCACCTCTGCTTACTCCCGCCTAGCATGTATTGCTTTTTAATCATTGATGTCAGCTTTAGAATAATTATAAGGTTGTTTATTATCTTGTTTTTCTATTATGTTAGTAAAGATAAATTTTTATTTATTTCATGTGATTTTAAACCTAGAATTTTGGTAGGGGCTCCAAACATGTATTAAGCTGAGAAAAATAAGATAGTATTAGTCACTATTTAGAAAATTAAATAATCTTAAGTTTGAAGATTAAGTTTTTGGTAAAATATAATTTTTTATATGTCATTACATTTCTAAAAAACTTGAATTGTTACTTGACAATTGCGTCACATGTTTGTTTGTGTGTGGCAATTTATTCATTTCTTTTTACAAATTCTACTACTCTCTACTATTATATTTTGACAAAAAATATAATTTCATAATATTGAAATTTGAATTACATATTGTTTAATACATCCATAGAGAATAAGCAAATAACATTTTGACTTAAAAATACATAAAAGATGACATGAAAAAAACTAAAAAAATAACAACAATATGCACCCTATAATTTCTTAATCTTCTTTTTAAAGGAAAAGGATCGTCGCCGGCACTAGCATTGGGCATCCCAACTAGGTTGACATCCCTTACAATTAGTGATCAAACAAGGTCAAACCTTTATTAAAAATAATAAGAGAGTTGCAATTCTCAATGAGAGAATGACAACTTAGTTACAAAGCAAAATCCTTGGGTTTACAAACAAGTCTCAAGATCGAGAAACAAAAGCTACGTCTATTACAATGAAAGATGAACCAACATAAATGAACACTCGAATGAAAGATGCCGGTTGGATCAAACACTCCCTAAAAAACAAATTTATTTTGCCTGTTCCATGAAGAACAAGTTATGATGAACCATAGAGACGCTCCGAAGCCATAACACTTTCCTGGCCAGAGTAGCGCTTGCCAAGAGTGAAAGAAACCAATAAAGGTGCTTGAAACTGGCATGGGAACGCCCAAACAACCTATCAGTCAAGATGTATTCTGAATTTCAAATTTATTTATATTTTTCTTTTTCTCATAAAAAAACCCTTTTATTCAACGTACCAAAACTCACGCAATAATACATTTTTAAAAGTTTTATCTTATTATCCCTTTAAGACTATAATAAGTTCATGATTTTCCCCTTTAAAGGAAAATTGACTTTGGTTTATTACGAAGATATAATTTTATTTATAATTAAGCACTGTTATAACTTTTTTTAACTTGTACGATATGGTAACGAGACAAACAAATTAGGGCAATTACCTAGTTCATTCGTCCCCTTTTTAACTTAATTTAATAAATTACCAAAATTAATTTATGGTATTTATATATAAGTAGATCTGATTATGTTTTGTTTGAGAACCATCGTTTTAGGTTCATTTCAAAAATACTGGAATTTTTCATTATAAAAAAAATTCTAGGAGTTTAGATTATTTTCAAGGTCGATTCTATAAAAAATAAAATCTTCATTACTTTACCTCTAATCACCATTAAATCAATGGTGTGAAGATTGATTCAGTGATGATAAGATGTAAAGTAAGGTTTACTTTGTTAAATAACTCACACTTATTTTTAATTGTTTATACAAAAGGGTGAGTGCACTATCGATCTAATAATGTGGTTTGTCTAGCATTTAGAGCATCTCCTTCTTAACTAGGAGATAAGGCGAGTGCAATAGTTGCCTTATGAAACATTTAGCTTCATTATTGGATGTCACTCTTTTTGAAAAGTTGAATGGAAATTCGGGATGGACATCCCAACTATGTTGGCACCCCCACTTACCTACAATGCACCCAACCGCATATTATTACAAGAGCGCGTCACAAATTATGAATCGCCCAAAAAAATTACAAAGTTTCATGTACAAAAAATGGTTGGATTGATTATAATACCAGATGCCGAAAACGAAATAAACTTATTCCTATTCTTAAAAAACACCAACAATGGTGAACACTAGCTACCAAAAGATCTTCAGCTCCACGTACGTATTCGAAAAGAGAAGTATGTGTTCGAGGGTCTCCATTTCTTGACAAAATGGAAAAGAAGAATCCATCACCTAAATAGGAATTCTTTAATCGGAAGCCTTCTATGGAACAAAAGCCAACCGAAAAAGCGAATGCAAGGAATTATAGTTGTGTTCCAAATCATATTAAACGATGTGATGTTCCGGCCAATTGCCATTAGTGTAAAAGCTAGCACAAAAAGATGCAGAGGAGAACGCCTTTCTCAGGCCAAGATTCCATAAGAATCGATCATTAGTATGCAAGAGATTCAGCCAGACTTGCTCCTCAAGAGAATACGCTATTGTTGATGATGGAAAATTGCTCAGTACATTCACAAGAATCAGCTTCTTTAGCTCTAGACACTGCTACCTTTCAGCCAACCGCAGCCTCCTACACCATAATGGTCCCCCATAATTCACATTAGAAATCAGTTCGGTGCATGCTCTATCTACCAATATCACTTCGCGTATCATTCAAATCCCAAAGGTCTTCGAAAAGGCACTTTAAAGGCTGATTTGCTGCCCATGAATCGACCCAAACATAGGTAGTGGTACTACTACTCAGCTGTACATGGGTATTAGCCATGAAAAATTCTCAAAAAACTCCATTTTGATAGCAACATGATAGTACATTTGGCCAAATCGGGGAAAAACGTAATTTGTCAAGCTCAATTAAATCCCACCAAGAGTTAATACCATGCCGTGTAACATAAAAAACAATCCATAATGAACATACATCCACTCTGCGAAGACGTCATAGCCATTTGAGTAAAAGGTTACAATTAATGAGCTTAAGATCACAAATATACAACCCGCATAAGTGTTTCGAAAATTAATCTTCCCCAACTTACTTTGTAATTTCGTTGCGAATATAATCTTCCTGCTATAAAAAATTTCTCATAATGCATACAAGTTTCTTAGTCACTGCTTACGGTATTTTAAAAAGAGAAAGCAAATAAATTGGGATAGAAGAAAGTAGCGATTTAACCAAAACTTCATGTCCCGCATAAATAGGCATTTTCCTTTCTAACAAGCTAATCGATTCTGAAATTTTGCTATAAACGCATCCCAACTGCTAAAATCACCTGCTTGAAAGAGAGAAGAGTCTTGAGGTTACTATGAGCACGGGATTTTGTATCAGCTCGCGCGTTAAATGATGATGGCATTTCAGGATATTTATCCTCAAATCACAATATTTTCGACCATCCGACGACCTTCAAATGGGAGTCTTCCTTGTCTTTGAATTTAAATGGACTTTAATTTAGAAAATTAAATAAAATAATATAAAAATACACAAAAATTAGAAAACACCGCCGAAAACCAGATCAGGGGCCCGCCTGGCTGATATTTGGCGAGGCATGGCTCGCCAGGAACCTGGGGTACCTCGCCAAGGTCCTTGTGAGCCTTGCCAGGTAGTCTGGCGAGGCTTGCCTCGCCAGGGAGTTTGGCTAGCTAGCTAAACTCCCTGGTGAGCCTCACCATTTCTGGTGAGCTTGCCAGACTCTTTGGCAAGGCTGGGCTGGCGAGCTCGCCAGCCTCTCTGGTGAGCTCTCCAAACTTTTTGGCAATCCCGCCAAACTTTTTTGCCTTTTTTGGATTTTCCAGGATTTTTCTATAAATAGTCGGACATTTTTGGATTTAAGGGAGCTCGAAAATTTAGAGAAAAATTCTCTCTTTCAGATAAAAAAAATACAAACAATAATTTCTTCTTTTCTTCTAATATTTTCATGGATCCAAAACACATTTGGATCCCAAATCTCTGCATCTTTTAATCAAATTTATTCTTCTATTTCTTCAAATATCCTTAGATATTCTCGGGTCTAAAACAAATTTAGAACCCTAGTCTGATTATCATTTGGATAAATAAACACTTATTTTTTCACACTAAACCACAATTAAATCAAAATGAACGAGGAACACTCCTGGGGATCGAACGGATACGCCGAAGTGGATTCATACCACAAGGGTAAGCCTCTAAGTTCCTAGAACTACGAATTCCAAGCTCATCATCTGCTTCATCTTTTTCTTATTTTTGTTGTGGACCTAGGAACATTTTTTATTTCTTTTTATGTAAATAATGTTGTAATTCTCTTCTTCATCTTTATTTCTTTTCTTTATTTTTTTAGAATACCCCAACGAAGGAAATTAAAATTATTCCTGGATAACAGACCTCACCTTTTGCCATGCGATCATTTTCATTAATAAACTTAATCAACATACGTGTAAATAAAAATGAACTATTTTTGTTTAAAATAACAACTTTAAACCGTTGATGTTTTAATTAGGCCACACGGGCCTCGCTAAAATCAAATCGAACATATGTGTTAGATGTATGTTTAGGATTTTATTTTTCCTTCGAGTATTGCACATATTTTTTAGGAAATGTAATTAATAGGTTAGCGGGCGGTTGCATCCCCCGATTTTTGGAAGCCTTGTAATTTTTATTTTCGCATTTATTTTATACCTTTATTTCTGCATTTACTTACTGTTTTGTGAATGAGTTTACTGCTTTTTCTATATGTGAATCATGCATTTAAACTCAAAAAATGACCTAAGTGCGAATATGCATAAACTAAGAGAATACAGTTTTCTGTAGATATAATATAATGTGATCACATAAGAAATAAGTAACTTATCCCAGACCCAAATCTTTGTGTCTTGGTGGGCCGTCCCCTGGACGTTAAGCCTCATAGGACTCTAATTCCTAGAAAGAGCTAATCCAGGTGGCGACTCCACACTAAGAGACGGCGGATTCGGGTTTGACCAAATCTAAAATGTTTTTCGCTCTCTCTTTCAACCTTTTTTCGGGTCCCGACCCGGTACTTTTCTTTTTATAAACACCCCGGTGGACCGCACCTCTCATCTCCGCGCTCTCTCAGCCCACCGCTCCGTGTCACCTGCTCACAATTACATACGGGAAACTTCTCAATTTTGCATCCAAGTCTCGAGGCACATAAATTCAGCATGTTATCATCCACATTAACTCCAAAAAAGGAGCTCTTATGATTATTTATACGTAGTCTTGAGATCAATTCAAAGCATTGCAATATTTGAATCAATTGGGAATAAGGGTTGCATCCGAA
The DNA here is from genome assembly GCA_949673415.1 of Euphorbia schlechtendalii. Lineage (NCBI taxonomy): Eukaryota > Viridiplantae > Streptophyta > Magnoliopsida > Malpighiales > Euphorbiaceae > Euphorbia > Euphorbia schlechtendalii. Next base: position 34,830 of record CATIWQ010408235.1, on the reverse strand, counting down.
GGAAGGAAACAAATTGTATCATCCACGAATTGCAATAAAGAGACATTCGGTAGAGAGTCATCAATTTTGCACCCCCAAAGAAGTCCCTCTCGAATGCTTGTGTTAAAGAGTTTCTTCAAGCCTTCCACCACAAGAACAAAAATAAAAGGCAATAAAGGGTCACCTTGTTTCAGGGTTTGTGGATTGGAATTGGAGGTCCCAGACTCCCATTGATCAAGAGTGATGCGATAGACCTATGGCGGCAATCCTTCAACTAAGAGATCCATTTGTGACTAAGTCCCATCTTCAACATAACCGTATCAATATAGACCCAGGATACACTATCAAAAGCCTTAAGAAAGTCTAATTTCATGACCAAGCATACCCAATATTACTTGTGTATAGAATGGATTATCTCTGTCACTAAAAAAGAGCATTCGTGGATGATTCTATGTTTAACAAATACAAATTGATTTTCGAAAACTAGAAATGGTAATACCACCTTTAAGTGTGTGGATAATAACTTTGTAATCACCTTACACACCTCGTGAATTAAAGCAATCGGCCTAAAATTCTAAATCTCAAAAGCTTCGGGAACTTTTGAGATGAGAATCGTGAATGATTCTTTCATCGAGTTTGGTAGAAAGGCCGTCTCATGAAACTGGTCAAAGTTCTACATAAAATCTCCCTTTAAAATCATCCAGACCTGGGGATTTAATTTCATTGCATGAATTGACAGCTTCCCGCACTTCCTTTTAAGAAAAATTTTCTGTTAAACTCTGATTTTAAACTTCTGTGACCCTTGAGAAAGATAGCTTGCATAGAGAAAAAGGGATCACCCTATCTGTTGTAAAAAGATCGGAGTAAAACTCATTTAGTGCCAATGAAATCCTTCCCAAGTCGAAAGTAAGTGAGCCATTAATCACAAGAGCCGAAATCTTGTTATTTTTGGAGCAGTTCGATGAAAAAAAACTCATGTTATCATCTCCTAGAAATGTCCATTTCACCCTAAATTGTTGGTGTTTAATTCTCTAGAGGTGTTGTCCTTGTTGCATAAGGGGACTTCTTATCGATGTCAATTCGGCAACAACTGCGGGATCTAGAGGGTGTCGTTGTCAACTGTTTGTTAGCCCTAAAATAGATGTTTCGAGGTCTAATATTTGCTGCTGTAATTTTCCAAAGTTCAAAGAATGCCATGGTTGAACTTCTTTGCCTAAAAGCCTTAGTCGAAAGGGCAAATCTCGTCTATTATTCATCGCACAAATCGCTGCTCATTTATCACACAAAAATGGAAGAAAACCACTACTATCCCACCAATAATTCAAAGATCGAAATGGTTTCGATCTTAAAGGCAACGTTGAGTGACTTTTAAACAAGATTGGGAAATGGTCCGAAAGCGAAGAGTTGATTGTATAAATTAATAAATCTAACCAACGATCTACTATAGTGCATGAAGCCATTACTCTATTAATTCGAGAGAAGGATCTCACGTTATGCCATGTATAATCTCTCCAATGAAGCGGGAGATCAAGATGACCACTTTCTTTAATAAAATCGTTAAAACTTGGGACAGATGGTGAGGTCAGCCCACTTGATCATTCATTCCCATGCAAAACCTTGTTAAAATCCCCACACGCTATGACATTTTCAAGTGGAGAGATGATGGGAATAGAATCCCACCACATTTAACTCCTTTTAACCCAAGCCGTGGAACCAAACAATGCAATAACATGAAAATCCAAGATGTTTGACTGAAAATGCATAATTATCCATCGAGATGATGATGCAATTAGAGACCCTAATAAATTTGGCATAGAGCTAATCTTTCTTACCACAACGAAGCATAAAAAGGGAGTCTAGTTGGCCTTCTTGATGGTTCCTTTCAACTCAACAGTAATCGGTTTAGTAGAGGGTGCAACAACCTTTGCATAGGAATAATAATCCCTCGGGGAATCCACAAATGTACGTGCATGGGCCTTCTCTACTATTGCCCTCGGTTGCGAAACATGAATTCTAATGGATTGATTCAGTGTACGCCTGTCATACTTTGACTTGAAAGCCCTTAACTAAAACTTACCTATCAAAATTGTGTTCAAACAATAGAGGACCTCATGCATGGGGATTGAGCCCTCCAATGAAATAAAACTAAAGCATCGGTTCTTAACATTCCTCTTGCACATTACATAAACACGTCTGATCACCCCATATTTGAGAAAGATGATCTTCATAGCATCCTTGTCATGTGAGGCTAGAAAATTTTCAAAGCAAATACTCGAAACTTTTGGTAGAATTGCATCTACCCGAGGATGATTCCGTGAATCGATTGGAGGTTGTAGGGGCTGAGTGCAAAGGGGTAGGTTTAGGCTAGATAGGTGATTCATGGGTTGTTTTGGTCGGTCTTTCTGGTGCAGAATGGTTGCAGGTTTGGGTGTGAGAGGGTGCTGGAAAGGGTTAGTGAGGGTTAGGGTATGGCAGGCGGTAACCGGCTGAAACAGTTTTGGCAAGGGGAGGGATGATTTGGTGATGGCGGCGGGGTAGGGTTAGGGTAGAGGGCTGAGGCATGACTGCGGGCGTTGATAAATTTAAATTTCCAAGAACATCGAATGTCAAAATGTACGAAAATTTAAATTTTTACTTTGTTGTTTACAAACTTGCAATAGTTAATTAATTCTTATTGTTGACGTGACAATCCTTGATTTGTCATGTGCTATATATGATAAACGTGATTATGTGATTCAATATATTCAAATTAAGGTGGTCAATGTAACAATTTTGAAATTCAAACAATGAGCAAATTAATCTTAGAATTTTTTTAAATTCAGGGTGGTGATTAGAGCCAAATTCATAAAGCAAATAATGCATCCAGTTTAGCAATAAATTTGACCATACTTAATTCTTGCAATAATAGAACTGTTTTTTATATTATAAATGTCTCCGTAGCTTGAGAACATCTATGATGTGTACTCTGTGGCGAAGCGAGAATCCGTTAAGAAGGGGAGCGGTCATTCATAAAAGAATCTTGACTGAATTTTCTTGAACCAAGAAAAAACAATACTCACAAAATCCACGGTTTGTTATTAAATCAAATGCAATATTCGATTAGTTTGAACAGATACTTTTGCGAGAACCAGGCCTGACCTTGTAGCTTATTCAAGAGTGCTGCTGGCAGGGACTTACATCTGAGGAGCCTAAAAATTGTTATTCGTTTATGTATTAGTATTCCAAAAAGCTCAATTTCTTCCTGTTTAATTCTATTAAATAATATGACATGATTTCTGCCTTCTGTCATCCTTTCTCTAAGTAACTCCCGTAATCAATTCTCAATTTCACCCGTCTATCAAACTTCCCCAACCGTTTTCAGTTGCTTTAATGAAAACATTCAGTTTTCCAAAAAACTTCTCAACAAATATTTCAATTACTTCTTATCTTTATTCTCAGAATCAGATGGACGAGTTTTTTGCTAGTTTAATAGGGCCAAGTTTCATATTACTGATTTAATTCCTTTCCCCTGCTTTCTTTTTCTTGATTTTAGTATACTTTGCCTCAATTTGTGTTGGTTAACATCAATTTGCTCTTCTGTTTGAGTTCAACTTTGCATGCATCATCCTTGTAGAGAATACGTGGGCTTGGAGAGTGTTAGGCTCGATAATTTGAGTTAGCATACAAGTGGGGTTAAACCCGTCTAAAAGAAAACCAATTATCTTGTGTTAAGGCCTAATCTACTTCACTTATATACCACTACTTATAATTGCTTCCAATATGGGATTCTCCACATCTCCAACACTCTTCCTCAAGTGCAACTAAGCCTAGACTAGTTGCTACTTGACAAAGACACCTTGACCTATTTCCTTAGAAGTTCAAGCTCATCAACGGGTTTAGTCTCCTCCCGCTAGTCCAAAATCACCAGGACAACTCAAACCCAAGATCTTCTGGCTGTCAGTTGTTCTTCTCGTTTCGGTATCATGTAGAGAATTTGTGGGTCTGGAAGGTGTTAGGCTCAATATATAGTTTGAGTGAACATATAAGTGGGGTTGAACTCATCTGAAACAAAACCAATTAGTTTGTGTTAAGGACCAATCTACTCCACCTATATTTTTATGATTGTTTAATTCGAATGTGAGATTCCCCACATCTCCAAGAATTCTTTTCGGTTAAAGCAATGCAAGTTAATAATTAGTTTACTGTAATTTTGGCGACCTTTGGAATGACCAAATTTGAAAGCAAGTAATAAACTTGGAATTCTTAAGTCAAGTACCATTGTTTAATTTTATTTTGTTATTTATTTTTTGATTTTATTCTTTTATGCAATGTTGCTTAAAAAGTATCTATATGAAAGTGAAGAAAAAGGAAAAAAAAGAGAAAATGTAATGAAGAGTTAAAAAAAACACCATAAGGTGCTTCTTCATAAATGTGACATTATTGTCTTATGAAAATTTTATTTTTCATTAGTTTTTGTTTAAAGCACCCATTTTATCGTTCATTAGTATTGTTTCGCCTAGGCCCTCGAAAATGTCAAGAATGGACCTAATGAGAACCTAGTATCATGATTATTTTCTCAGATTTTTTCATTTTATCATTAAAAAATAAGCACAAAAATGAAGCATAATGATGTAATTTTAGTACTCTATGAAAGATTTATTTAAAGAGTGCTACTACGCACCAATCTCTGATGTACTCTAATATTCCTCAAATTCCTTGCAAAGGTAGTGGTTCTTGCAAAACATAGATTTGCTATGGGGTTCTTGTCATGTAATTAGCATAGCCTCTATGATTCTTAAGTTAGCTCGAATTTAAAAAAGGAGGCATGGGGTTTAAGAGTTAAGAATAATGTTCCTTTGAAGGTGACCCAAGGGGGCTTTAATATAGGCTTTAAATGACTCCTTAGTCGGTTAGGAGTGGGAAATCTATACTAAATAAGACTCTTTCCTAAATAGATGATATCTTCTAAATATGATACAAATTATCCGAAATTAGAAGTGTCTCAATTAGGACAAATTGCTTTTCTTGCGGAGAAAGCATATAAGAAATAATTTATATTGGCTTCTATTTCATAAAAGACGTAAGTGGTCTAGGCGGTTTCCTCGAGTTGGTTAACTAACTTCCTGGCCTTAATTTCTTATTAAGATAGATGTGACTTAATTTCATCCATTCACTGAAGCAGCCTTATCTTCCTAGAATTCACACATTTGATATACACGCACCTAATGATATTTTACTAAGTTATCAAAAATCCCCCAACAAGTGATATGAAGTTACTTCGAGGCTTCAATCATCCTAATTAGCCTAAAATGAGGCAGACCTTTTGTGAGATGAAATGATAGCAAGCGTCTAGGGAGTGCTTCAGCTTTCAGATGCATATTTTGGGCACAACTTGTGTAATGATTAAACTTTTTGAAGTTTGAATAGATGGTTGAGACTAAGCCACGTTCTTACATGGGGAAGGCTTCTCTTCATTTCTCCGAGGAGAACCCTCTTTAATAGTTTCCTTGTTGGTCCTTAGATAGCTTGTAAACAACCGTAGAGGGGGGGTGAATGCGAATCTTGGTTACTTTTAGGATTTATAAAATTTTGTTTCACCAAGTTAACTTTTTATATGCATGCTGGGTTGAAATAAAAACTTAAAAACTACTCAGCTTCGCTGGCATAGTTTATCTACAACGTCTTGCTGAGTACTCTACTCAGCTTAGGATTGGTTTTTCAAGCAAAACACTTAACAAAGAGAATGATGAATGAATTGGACATAGTAAAAGCTAAAGGGAAAGTTTAGAACTTTGACACCTGAATTTTATCCTAATTAAGCCTCGAGCATACCTCTAGTCCCCTAATACCTTCTCCAAGCTTTAATCCACTAGTGTTCATTCGTTACTTAGGCAGAGCAGCATTTACAGCGGGTAGACACAAATTTTACAAAAGGCACCTTTCTTTTTAACTACCACTCAACTCAATTTGGGTACCCTTCCCAAAGTGACACTCAGATTTGAATATCAAAAGCGAACTGAATTCAACTTATAAAATGTTGAATCCTTACAATGTTAAATCTAAGTATTTCTCTCTATTACAAATAGAATTGAAATGGTTGTTTGTTGATGGATTGAGTTTGAAATTTCTTAAAGCTATTGGTAATTGCGCAGAGTTTCAGCTCTAAAAGAAATTCCAGGTGATTCACCAAGTTTGAACGTCTACTTCAATCTTCTATTTATACTTGAAACTTTGCAAAGTAGCCGTTGCAAACTGTTCGAGGTCGTTGATCTTCAATTTCTCTTCTCTTCATATCTTTCAAATATTCCCATTGGAGATAAATTCCAAGACGTTTAGAGATGGAAATTTGAACGTTGAGGAGTGATGAAATTCCATTAACAAAATCTCGTTTATCTACAAGCAATTCAGTTTGAGAGAGGCGCACAAGAAAGTAACATGGAATCTTCAGGTTGGTTGACATTATTGATGATGGTAGAGTCATGCGGAGACATTGAGAAATGGTGCATGTCAGAAATTCCTTTTTCCTTGGACTTTAGTGAGGGAATCCTGACATTTCGTACTGACACCTTTTATCTTGTGAGGACCACTAGAAATCTTCTTTAATTTCAGTGCTTTTTAACATGAAAAGCAGCTAATGAATATTTCATTTCTCATAGAAAATTTTAGTAGCACATATGTCATTTAATTCTCAAATTGTCAAAGAAATCAGCTTTAATAAATAAAAGCTATCTCAGCACAACTAAGTAGATATATTTCTAAACTACGACTCAGCATAGACTCACCTTTTCTTACTCCAAGCTGTAACTTAATTAATTACTCAACAAACTGAGTTGCTTTCCCTTAAACAAACTCAATTCAGCTTCCTTAATTAAGAGTATACTTAGTACTCAATTAATTTCACTATCCTAGTCAGTTTGCTATTTCTAAAACTTTAAAGTACTATGAGGTACTATTAACTTGGGTTCTACAATCTCCCCCATTTTAGACTAATAGTAAACTAGGTTATATTAGAAGTTATTTGAATAATAGTTTAGAGATATCAAGAATACCTGGAAAGCGATATAAGACTCCCTTGTGCTGAGTGACTTTCCTTAGTCAACTTGAACTCCCCCATACTGAGTGAGTCTTCTCCAAGTAGCTCAGCTCCCCAATACTTAGAGGATTTTTCTTCACTTTGGGACTTTGTCTTACTTCAACTTTTCTTCAAAGTTGGTCTCTTGTATGAATTCCTACATTATATTTTCAATACACAGTAGAAACATTCATACAGCAAAAATAAAGTTAAGAAGATCTTAACTTGAGGTAGGAACTTGTAATTTTTATTGATTCAAAAATTACTTAGTCATTACATTGTTTATGTTATGAACTAAAATTACATAGCTAAGTTCTATTACAAGTTCTAAACTACATAGGACATGGCCTATTCTATTTTCTATGTGCCATGGAGGAAGAACTAGCAGTCTTGTCTTGATTGGCCTTCGAATCTTGCTGCTGAGGAGGTTTATTATGAAACGGTTACCTTGGAAGAGTTCCCTTATTGATATTCGCCATTCAAAGAGCATCTTCAGCTACCTTCTCCCCCTTTTCTATCTGACCTTGGATAATTTGCTCAAGGTAGAGATTAAAGGCATCAAGGGTAGGTTGAAAGTTCTCTTACTAGTTAATGATTTACGAGGAAATCTCTTGCTCTAGTTGCTCATTTCCCTTGGTGGTAAGAAAATCTTGCTCATTAAGCTCATTGAGAAGAAGGTGGTGACATCTGGAAAGGTACGCAATCTGGTCAAACCCTTAACACCTGAACTATTGAAAGCATTGAAGAAGGGCTCAGAAGTCCATTGCAGTTAGTGCGATCTTTAATTATGCTTCAATGTCAAGAACTTTGGGTCCAATGGATGATATACACTATATAGTGTAATCAATATCTTTAGCGTCTAATTCGCTCATCTTCATCAGAGTTCTAACATTCTTCTCCAGGTCTTCTACCTTCGATTTTATAACATTCAGCTTGGTATGAATGGTCATTCCGGTCTCAAGGCATAGAGAGTCTGTAGTAGGCAAGCTGGAGTTGGCATGTTCGGAAAAATCTTCCCCATTGCAGATATAAGGAACTTCTACGAAGAGGAAACTTTGTCTGATGTGTGCTCATTGACTTCTCGTTAGATAGTTTCCAATTTGGTGTGGAGAGAGTCAAGATTGACGATAGTGGCCTTGTCCATCTTTGCTGAGATATCCATCAACAGCTTCACCATTTGGTCTTGTTTATTGTCATGGTACAATAAGAACTTTTACAAGGCCTCCACCAGCTTGGCAATGTTGTGGCTAACTTTGTAAGTTCCACCTCTTTGAGGAAATTCTCGATCTTGCGGTCTGTCGGCCTCTTTATTTTGGCCTACTCCTCACCAAGTTTATGGACCTATGTCACTTGAGTTGCCATATTGGTACTCAAGAGACTCAGCTACATAGTAGAAGCATCCACGCTACCCTTGATCTTTCCTACAATAGCATTTGCCATTGCAGTAGATGTAGGGATAGAAGTGATAGCTACCCCAAGCTGGGCTACAGAATTCGTCAAACTAGTGCAGATTAGAACCATCTTGTCCACCAAGCTCTTGGCACTCTCTTTTGCCAAGTGATTTCAAATATCCAACAAGCTACCTTGGATCTTCTCAAACTCCTCGAAGTAGAGAGATTCACAAGGCACACTTGTGTGCTGTTCGAATTCATGCAACTTTGCCTAAGATTTGGAGGACAAGCCTGTCAATTCCTGAGTGAGTAGCAGTTTGCTTATTGCTCCATCTAACTCTCTGATTTCTTCCAAGAAAGATTTATCAACCAAATCCTCATGGATTGACTCCCTGTTGGGTTTAGTTACTTCACGGGCTGTAAAATTTGCCTCAGCATTCTAACCACTTACATTCCCCTACTGAGCATAGTTTTCATCATTGGGAACTTCCCTAACTAGAGGGGTAAAAGGGATAGAGTTTTGGTTTGAAGAAGAGGGTGGTTTAGAAGAATTTGAAGTTGAAGAAGTAGGGGGAATGGTTTGTTTGAGCAGAATAGAAGGTACTAGGGATGTACAAGGAATAGATTGGGTTTGAGTTTGTATAGGAGAATAATGGGTAGAAGGGTTATTTATTGGTGACTGGTTAGGAGAAAAAGAGTCTTAGCTTTTTTGGGAGAAGAAATATGAATATGAGAGTTTTGGGTATTAACAGGTTAGGATGCAATATGGATAGGAGAATGTAGAGTGTTTGAAGGAGGAGGAGAATTTACAATTTGGTTTATAGTATCTGCAAGAGTAGATACTAGGGGTATTGAAGGATTTGCAGGAGAAGTTGGGATTTGAGGATTTACAGAAAAAGAGGGGGTAGGATTTTGAGGAACCTCTTGGTTAGTTGTTTGACCCAAGGATGGGTCAACTTGAGGTTGCTCATGCTGAGTACAGGACTGCTCAACATGAGTGAAAGAGGGTGTGGTGATATTGGGTTCCTAGGGATCAGACTCCTTAGAAATCAGGGAGAGGGTGTTTCTAACATCCTCCTCGTTGCTCACCACCTGCACATTTTGTTGTAGGGGCCTATTGGTGGTAGAACGCTTGCGTTGAGTGCCCTTTACTTTAGCAAATACTTTTTAAACTTCACCAGTTGCGTTAGAACTCAAAGTGTCCTCTTCTCTAGACTTCTTGGTCTCACCCTACTCCTTTGATTCCTTAGAAAGAACCATTTTGCAATTTCTTTAGCACAGGGAGTCATCAGTCGTAGTCGCATCTTCTTATTCCTCCACCTATTGCTCAACTTGAAGCTTAGCCTCCGCTTCTCATTGTGTGTGGGTTTTGGCCTTCATTTTCCTCCTTTAACACTGGGTCTGAGCAGGGGCCTCATCAGCTTTGGATTTTGTAAGGCTCTTCCCCTTGGCCTTGTAGGAAGTAGCCTTCTACTTGGGAGAGGAGACGATGGCGGTTACTTTCTCTAGCATGCTAGATATGGGGGCTTTGTCTAAATCATCACTATCATCGAAGTCCACCTTGAAGCCATCTTCATCCTCCTTTAGGATATCCACTGGTATACTATCGGTATGCACTTTAGCTTGCACTTATGTTGTGCCTTATTGTACCTATTATGTACCTGGTTGTGAACCAATTTTTTGAAGTGAGCCATTTCAAATCTCTTCTTCATGGGTAAAACTGTGTCACCAAACTCCCCCAAAAACTAAGCGATATTCACTTTCACTCCCCTCATCAACTCGATTATGAGGTAACCATAATGATAGACAATAGTTAGCTTGGTCAAATGGTGAAGGATCACCACTGGCTAGTTAAGCTTCTTACCCTCTACCCTATGGTAAACCACACACCTTTCGAAATAGGTGCAGCTAGTCACAGACCTAGTTTTTGGTAGCAGCAGCTTCACCAGAAGCTCATGGTACATTCTAGTAGTCTAGTTCATCCTACTTGATACTATCTCCCCTGATACATAATGCGCGGGGAGCTCCCCATCCTTTGGAATTATGACATCATCTTTATCACCAATTTTGTAGAGCTGAGTGCCTCTATTAGGCATGTTGAGTATGCTCCTAATCAATCTTGCACATATGAGTGTGGATTTGCCTCCAAAATCCATCATCAAACCCTTGGATGGTGTAAGGTTTGAGTAGAAGGCTCTGATGAGACCTCTGATGGTAGGTCCTTCTATCTCAAAAATGCACTGAGGTGCTGTTGCTTGATTATTCTGTGCATAGTTTTGTTCCTCAGCAACCCCTCATAATCAACTTCATAGACCAGGCCAAACTCAAGGTTATCTGCCCATTCCACCTTGGTGAAAGGGGTTCCCTCTTACAGAGTTTATTTCTTGGTTTTTCCTCAACATTTACAATAATTTTCATTGAGGTGGTGCTCTTGAGTTTGAAAGTTGTTACAGACGAGGTTGATCTTCTACTTCATCGAAGTTGATTGAGAGATCTTCATCAACTTTAACTTTCTTAGTTTTTAGCTCTTGTGTTGGGTTGGGGAGCATAGAGAGTGGGATGCTGAGTTGATTTTCAAGTTGAGTTACTCCTTCTTCTTCGTTCGATGGATGTCTATCTGCATTGTTAATTTTATCGAAATCTACATGCATAGACTCCTTTAATAGGCCTATTATTTTGACATATATTCTATATGCCCTGCTGTTAATTGAGTATCCTAGAAAGATACCTTCATCAGACTTAGGATCAAACTTACCGAGTTTCTCCTTAGTGTTAAGAATAAAGCATCTACAGCCAAATGATTTGAGATGCCCTATCTTAGGCTTGTGCCCTCGCTAAAGTTCATAGGGTGTAATCTTAAGAATTTGGTGAATTAAAACCCAATTCAAGACTTAACAGGCTATGTTAATAGCTTCTCCCCAAAAGTACTTTGGTAGATTGTTATCACTCAGCATGGATTGAGCCATTTCAGCTACAGTTATATTCTTCCTTTCTACAACCCCATTTTGTTGAGGCATATAGGGAGAAGAGAAGTTGTGGTTAATACTATACACTGAATAGAATTCTTTGAAATGGAAGTTCACAAATTCACGTCCATGATCACTTTGATCATTATCCGGTTACTAAGCTTGACAAAAGATTCATATGTCTCATCTTTGCTACTCAGCAAGACTACCCAAGTGAATCTCGTGAAGTCATCCATAACCACCAACGAAAATATGTTACTACCCATGCTCATTAGCCAGGTGGAGGAGCTCCAACGATTGCTTTGTTACTACATGATTAATTGACTTAAAAGATTTCTTAACTTGCTTACATAGTTGGCAAGCTGAGCATAGTTTATCCTTTTCAAAGCTGATGCTGGGTAACCCCACAACTAATTGCTTTTTGGTAAGTTTTGATAAAATGTTCATATTTATATTACCTAACCTTCTATGCTAAAGCCACAAACTATCCTCCTTAGATACAAGACACACATTAGTAGAACAAGGAGATAAATCAATCATATATACATTATTGATTCGAGGAGCAAAGAGAATAGTAGAATCAGTCTTTTAGTCAATTACTGAACATTCTGCTGAGTCAAATGTAACCTTTCTACCTTTTTCACAAAGCTAGGCTACACTAAGCAAGTTGAACTTCAGACCTTTGACCAGAGAAACCTCTTCGATTGAAGTAGAGACATCGACAATGCCGCTGCCCACAATCTTACCTTTTTTTGTTATCTCCAAAACTGACACTTCCATTTCTTTTACACTCGAATGAGATGAATTGGCTTTCATCTCCTGTCATATGCCTTGAGCATCCGCTATCCACATACCACATTCTAGAGTCATCAACAAATCTAAGGCTTACCTGCAAAACAGTTACATTTTCTTAGGTACCCATACCTTTGAGCTTGGTCCTCCCTTGTTAGCAATGCTTAAGTTTAACCAATCGTACTCATCATAATAACCATTTTTATGCCTACACATAACTATGGCATGTCTAGCTTTTCTGCAAAAAATTACACGCCATTTTTGCTTTAGGCTCGCTCACTTTCTTATTTTTAGAGGAATCCTTCCTCTTAGAATTACAAGTTTGGTTATTCAGAGCTTGATTGTTGGTTAAAGGAGGTTCCTGCTTCTTCTTCAAAGTTATTACCTTAGTAGTCAACTCATCTAATTGCTTAGTGAGCTTGTTGTTTGAACAATCTTGATAATCAGCTTTTTCTTGAAGAAAGTGGATATCAAGAGATAAGGAAGCAACAATGTCTTCCAAATCTTCACTTCTCCTCACTAGCTCTTTGATGTTCTTCATCGACTTGTTATTCAATTTCATAACATCAAAGAGAGCTTGGGAGAATTCTTCCATAGATAAAGGAATTTCACGATGTACCTCAGCTTCAAGAGCTTTTCCCTTATTGTGCTTAACTTTATAGTCAGCAGTGGATTGATCTCTACCAGAGGTAGATGCTAAGCCTTTGCCCCTTTGATTCTCAATTGCCATAAGATAGAGGTTGGCTAAATCAGTTGCTTCCTCATCGGATGATAATGATTCTTCTAAGTCACTCTAGGTGGCAGTAAGTGCCTCATTCTTCTTGTTGAACCTCTTCTTGAATCTATCCTTCTTTACCTTTGGATAGCTAGATTGAATATGACCTTTCTCTCCATAGCCAAAGCACTTGATGTCTTTGTTGTGTTCCTTCTTGGGTCCTTCCTTAGCTCCACGCCAGTGTTGAGTTGACTCAATTTTAGTAGAAAACTTCTTCTTGTTGAACTTCCCGTCCTTCTTCATGAAGCGTTTGAAAAGCTTAGTCAAAAGGGCCATTTGCTCATTAAAGTTGCAGCTGGTGGACTCATAAGATGAATCAGCTTTCAAGATAATAGCTTTGCCCTCTCTTTCCTTGCCACGACTTCTTTTGGAGTCATCCAAATATTTCCTCAGAGACATCTCATGAGTCAGCAAGGTGCCTATCATCTCATCGTAGCTGTAGGTCTTCAGATCATGAGCCTCCTCAATAGCGCTCTTCTTGAAGTCCCACTCTAGGGTAAGAGTGTGCAAAATCTTCTTGATGAGCTCTTCTTCAGTGAACTCCTTTCCCAATCTCTTTAGTTCATTAATGATGTTAATGAACCTGGTATTCATGCTTTGAATACCCTCGCTGGCACCCATTGAGAACATCTCATACTCCCTCATCATGAGATTGATCTGCAATGCTTTGACCTTGTCCATCCCTTCATAGGTAATCTCTAGCTTTTCCAAATTTCATGTGCTGTTTCGCCTCTTGAGACCTTGTTGAACTTAGTAAGATCTAGCACACAGCGTAAGTAGTTAATCGTTGCGGCATTCTCCTTGAGAAGCCTCAGGTCAGCATCGTCGTAGTCCTCTAGATCAACAGGGACATGAATTCCATTCCTCACAAAAGTGGGAACTCTAGGGCCAAGCTCGATAGCGAGACAAACCTGCATGCTTTATGACTAGACAAAGTTTTCAATGCAATTTTTTCAGAACGTGTAACGACTACCATAAAAAAGAGGTAACCTGGTAACAGACATTCCCTCCTTTAAGAGAACTTCCTGACCTGAGCCAAAATCGTAGTTGTTGTAAGCCATTTATAGATCTTCACTCAAAGATGATTAATTAATAAGTTGAGCAACTACTCTAATACCACTTATTGATCCTTACATAGCTTGTAAACAATCGTAGGGGGGGTGAATGTGAATCTTGGTTACTTTTTAGGATTGATAAAATTTTGTTTCACCAAGTTAAGTTTTCATATGCATGCGGAGTATGTGTGCTGAGTTGATATAAAAATATATAAACTGCTAAGCTTCTCAGACATAGTTTATCTACAATCTCTTGTTGAGTACTCTACTCAGCTTAGGAATTGGTTTTCTGAAGCAAAACACTTAACAGAGATAGAATGATGAATGAGCTGGACACATTAAAAGCTAAAGCAAAAGTTAAAAACTTCAACACCTGAATTTTATCTTGGTTCGGCCCCAAGCCTACCTCTAGTCCCCGGATACCTTGTCCGAGCTTAAATCCACTAGTGTTAGTTCCTTACTTAGGCGGAGAAGCCTTTATAGCAGGTTGATAATTGTATAATTACACTTATTATCTTTATATTTTTACTCATAAAACAAAGTGGTTTAGAGTCATTTTATACTTCATATAAAAGATTTCACGTGATATGTAATTATCTTTTACGCAAGTGCAGAAACTAGGTGAATCTTGGAAGTGAAATGATAAAAGATGGAATTCTATGCAAAATGAGTGAAAAAGGTGCAAAAAGATGCGTGGAATGCAATGAATTAGCTTAGGATCGAAGTTGTCAAAGATCGGTAAAGTTACAAAGAATAATCATGAAGAAAAGCATAAGTCACGACCATGTCACAATCGTGATTCCTACTTGCGATTGGCCAAATCACGCTCGTGAATTAACATTCTTTACAAATAGTCAGTTACCAACTTACATTCATGATCATGACATGTATGTCGTGCTCTCGAATCATGATGGGTTTGATCATTTCTTCTCAACTTCCAACCACCGGATAAGAATGGTCAATCGCCATTAACTGCCATCAACTGTTAGGTGAAGAGACAGCTTTTGGAGACAATGTAACCATGAAAATGTGCCTATCCATTGAATATAAGGATGAAATCTTTCATCTAATCACATTGAAGATAATGCAACCCTTCACTAATGGACATGACTATTCGTTTGGATAAACACAACCTTTCACACTACAAATAGAGTTTCAAATCAACCATTTCATATAGATGGTGTGAGATGACATGTATGGAATGAGACATGATAGATAGAGAGTGAGAGTTATATAGATTTCGCTAAGTTCAAAGTGTCAGAGAGAAAAATGTATAAGTGATTCGATTCTTGTTTCAATCACTAGATTTCTCCACAAATCCGAGTGATTGTTGTATGAGTATAATTGCAAAGCACTTATCAATAGAAATTTCTATTCTTCAACATTCATTTGTTTAATATTCAAAAGGAATAGCATCTTAATGGAGGTTCTCTTATAGTCGAGACCGAATTGAAAGTAGACGTAGGAATTGCGTGAATTGATGACTCCCATTAAAGAGTGGATACGGTTTGATCAACTTTAGATTTCACTTGCATAACTTACAACTTTACTTTGTTTTCTACTTATAGTTTCTAATTCGAAGTTTATGATATGTCGATGTATCATGACGAGTATTTCATCTTGCATCACTTATATAAATGAAGTTATATGCTTTCAAGTTGACTTTAAGAGTAGTTTCGGGGTTAACAAGATTGTGCATAATCACTGGATCTGTGATTATAACGCTATTTAGTGAGCCAACATTTTTTGATTTTTAACTTGCTAAATATGGCTATGTGAGAGCGACCCGTACTAAGCATAGTATTATCATTGTCCAGGTTTTTATAAGTGTCATAATTCGTTTACTCTAGATTTAGAGAAGTCATTTCATGTGTTGCTCTATGGTGAATTATAGGATATTTGGGTGTCTAGAACTGAGTTTGTTGAAGTTATCTAGTGCATATAACATTCTTGATTATTTTGCATATTTTACTCCACTCCACTTGTTCTTAGGGAATATCCATATGCTTTGCATCTTCTCTAATATGTTCATGCATCTGTCCATTCATCAGTCTACCATTCAAAACCTTCAACTTATTTTATTTTCTTTTGTTTTGTAACTCTAGTTGATCCTTAGAACTGAAGTCCTTCCCTGTGGGATCGATATCTTTTAAAACTACATCGTAACTGTATACTTGTAGTTATCATCATCTTTCTATTTGAAAAGCAGTACTGACAACACTTGTTCATATTTAGAACTTTTATATTAGCAGTAGAAAAGTGCGAACAAGTTTTTGGCATCATTGTCGGAGAAGGCAAGTGCGTTTTAAAGATCAAATACTGGGAGACTATAGAAACATAAGTCGAAGAGATGAGATGCCATTGAAAAACATCTTGGAAGTGGAGCTTTTTGATGTTTGGGGTATAGGTTTCATGGGACCATTTCTTAACTCAAAAGATATTTGACAATGGAGCATTGGAATTGAAAGCCAAAAATGGAGTTATATTTCAAGCCGTGGGCAAAAGATGCAAGCCTTATCTCCAAAATAAATTTGAACAACAAGATTGTTATGTTCAATTACTATCTTCGCCATAATCACTCCAGGTATGTAAATAGTGAATATTTATTATTTATATTTAATACATTTGTTTTTCTTAGTTTTTCTAGGTACTAAGTCTAAAAATTGAAGAAATAGAAGGATTAAAGAAGGTCATGATCGCGACTATAGATCATGCTCGTAAAGTTATACATCAAAACCTTCTGTTCCTGTTTTGAAGAAAACCACAATCGCGACATGCCTTCGCAATCATGACATGGAAAAAATATGACCATTGCAGATCGCGATTAACACGCGACAAATGGTTGAAACTTCCATTAACGGCTAGTTTGAAGAGAAAATGGCTATATTAACTATTTTGACCAATCAGAGACCTATTAGAACTCTATATAAAGATCTAAGATGAACCTATAACCACCATAACCTTCCTACAAGTCTTTCTCAAGTTCTAATTCTTTAACAAACATCTCTATTCTTCTACAATTCACAACCTTTTTAAACTTTACTTCAAACACAATCATGACTCGTGTTAAGCAACCTGCCAACAAAAGAAGAGAGCACCCAAATTATCAAGAAGAATATGGTTGTCCTTTTCTTATCCGAATATGTGAGGAAGGGAAAAGATTTCAAGTTCTAAACAAATTAGAGATAACCGGCATGATCTTTCTTGACTTGGTCTTCTTAGAGACATTGGGCCTCCATGAGTAGATGGGGACGTATATCTCTAATCTAGGATTAAGAAAATTTATGGGATACGATTTCCACAAAAAAGCGACTGGATTTTAGAATGTCTTGTGACATTCGACTTTGAAGACAATAAGAAGAGGGCTATTCAATTTCAAAACTGAGGAAAATAGTATATCGTCACAAGAGATATGATGAATACTTGGTTTGGTTTTGAATTTGAAAATTCATCAAGTATGATAGATTAATTTCAAGCAAATTGAGTTTGGGCAAATTTGAAGGGTAAGCAAGTTTTTGGTCCCAAAAATTCCCCAAATAAATTGATTAAGGACAAATGTATTGTCCTACTTCACAATGCTTTATTTCTGCATTTTCATTTTTACTTTTGAATTTGATACTACAATTAGTGGCTTTCCACCATCTTTCATTTACAATCAAGAGAAATTTCATGCTGGTTTATATGATTCCTTTGGTTATACACCGATTATCTTTTTCGTTTGTCTTTGATTTTGAATCCCTAATTTAGGATTTTTTGTACATGAATACTATTCTTGTTTTGGTTGCTAATTTTTCCAAAAATTATAGGTTTTTTGATATTCTGATAAGAATTTCCCAACTTTGGTTTTTGATATTTGTGATTGATGTAAATAGTCAAAATGTTGTTTGTGCCATCTCAAACTAACTATAGATGCTTTAGGATATATTATAATATCCTAGGGTTTTAATAGGTAGTAATTTCAATTTCATCCTCCATAATTAGTAGCCAATTGATTCGGGAGTTGAATGAAATAATTAGGCATTATCAATGATTTTTCAAACAACCACTAAACATAGATCATACTGATTGTATCTCTCTCTCTTTAGGATAACTTCTCTATTTGGAGAAAGAATACATGACAAAATTCTACTAACAACGAGTGAGTGGAGAGTTCCAAGTTGACTTAAGGCTCTCACTCATTGGAGTCAGCTTGGGAATAAATAGATGCTGAGATGGGAAGAGGAATAATTATCCAAGAAAGATTTATTTAAAATACTCTGCCTTGAATGGGAAGATATAAGATAGATTCAACCAATCCCGTGATGAAACATGTGGCAACTGACCATTCATTGTATCCAAAGGAAAGGTGAAGGTAGAAGCTGTTGTGTATCAGACACCTCAAGTTGGTCTAATAGAATGTATCCAAGGCAGACTTGATTTGGATTTTGAAATGAAAGTCTTCACTTGGTTGAAGAAACATGAGACAATCCTAGATCATATTGAAATCTACTTGTGATGCTGAATGCATGTGAGACGTTAAGCCTAGTGCATACCATAACATACATGATGGATCCTATCGCTGAAGCATAAGGTATTCCATTCATGTGTAGTCTCTCCTCTTATGTTCTCAGACACTCAGATTTAGAAAGGTTAATCCTGTGAGATATTGGGACATAACCCTTTCTTGACTACTCAAGGTTAAATCTAGCCAAAACCTTGTCTATGTATGTACTTTGAGAAAGACCTAGTAGCCTTCTGGATCAATAACAGTTGAACTTTATAACTAGTATAAAAGCTGCTACTCCAAGGTCTTTCATGGAGAACTTCTTTGATAAACATGACTTTACTGTTTGAAGAAAAGGAACATTGTTTCCTATTAGTAGTGTGCCATCGACATATAATACAAGGAAAATGATCGCACTCCCACTAGCCTTCTTATATACACATGGCTCATTAGTGTTTGACACAAACCAATTTCTCGGATTGTCTAGTTAAACCTAATATTTCAACTTCTTAATACTTGCTTAAGTCCATAAATGAACCTTTGCCACTTGCATACCATCGAACCTTCAGGTTATATAATATATACATCCCTATCTAAGTTCTTGTTAAGGAACACTATTTTCACATCCATCTGCCAGCTCTCATTATAGTTATGAGCAATGATGGTAAAGAGTATTATGATAGACTTTAGCATGACTACTGGTGAAAAGGCTTCATCGTAGTCAATGCTTCCTTTTGACAATACTCTTTTGCAACTAGCCTTGCTTTATAGGTAATCACATTCTTAAAAATCACTTGCATCCTATGGGCTTAATCTAACATGGAGCATTAACCAAGCTCTAGAATTGATATTCGTACATGGAGTCCATCTTTGAATTCATGGCTATAAACCATTTATCAGACTCTAAGCCTTCCATTGCCTCTTTGTAAGTCTTGGGCTCATCATTTTCCATAAGGAAGATGTGCTTATCATCAATGATGAAATAATCATATCGATTAAGAGTGATTGGAGCCCAATCTAACCTATGTAATGTCGATTTTATAATAGGTTGTTCCATGCTTACACTTTCTTGTGTAACAGGTGTAGGAATAATCAATTGATTGTCTTTTTTATTATCTTGAGTACCCAACTCAAGATTGCTCCCATTAGATTTTGCAAGTATATGCTCATTCTCAAGGAATTGAGCATTTCTAGAAATAAGTACCTTTTTCCTTGGGATTATAAAAGGTATAACCCATAGTCTCCTTGGGGTAACCTACAAACAGACACTTGTCAGACTTATCATGTAGCTCATAAACTTATCCCCCTAGGTGAGAAAGAGTTGGTTTCTTACCATACCACATTTTGTATGGTGTTTGATCAACTGATTTCAAGGGCACTCTGTTTAGAATATAAACTGTGCTCTCAAGTGCATAACCCCAAAAGGATCTGCTGACTTCTGCTTGGCTCATCATGGACCGAAACCATATTGATAAGTGTATAGTTACACTTACTATCTTGACATTTTCAATCATAAAATGATGTGGTTTAGAGTCATTTTATACCTCATATAAAAGATTTCACATGGTATGTAGTTGTTTTTTATGCAAGTGTAGAAAATTGGTGAATCTTAGGAGTGAAATGATCAAAGATGAAATTCTATGAAAAAGAGTGAAAAAGGTGCAAAAAGATGCGTGGAACGCAAGGAATTGGCTTAGGATCGAAGTTATCAAAGATCGACAAAGTTGCAAAGAAGAATCATGAAGAAAACCTAATGTCACGATCGTGATACCTACTCACGGTCACGACTTGTCATTCTTCACAAATAGAAAGTTACCAACCAATGTTCACGATTGCGACATGTATGTCACGCTCGCGACTTATGATGGTTTTGGATAACTCTTCTCAACTTCCAATCGCCGGATAAGACTGATCAACCGCCATCAACCACCACCAACTATCAAATGAAAAGACACCTTTTGGGGACAATGAAGCCACTAAAAGGTGCCTATCCATTGATGATAAGGATGAATTCTTGCATCCAATCACATTGAAGATGATGCAATCTTTCACCAATGGGCACGACTCTTTGTTTGGATAAATGCAACCCTTTGCACTCTATATATAGAGTTCACATCAACCAATTTCATGGTGTTTCATGGGGAATAGATGAAGAAAACGTGTATGACATAGATAGAGAGTGAAAGTTATAGATTTTGCTAGTTCAAAGTGGTAGAGAGAAAAATGTATAAGTGATTCGATTCTTATTTCGATCACTAGATTTCTCCACATATACGAGCGATTGTTGTATGAGTGTAATTGTAAAGCACTTATCAATAAAAGCTTCTATTCTTCAACATTCATTTGTTTAATATTCACAAAGAATAGCATCCTAGTAGAGGTTCTGTACAAGTCGAGATCGAATTCAGAGTAGACGCAGAAATTGCGGGAATTGACTACTCCCATTAAAAGAGTGGATATGGTTTGATCAACTTTAGCTTTCACTTTCATACCTTACAACTTTACTTTGTTTTCTACTTATACTTTCTAATTCAAAGTTTATGATATGGCTATGTGTCATAACGAGTATTTCGTCTTGCGTCATTTATATTAATCAAGTTATATGCTTTTAAGTTGACTATAAGAGTGATTTCGAGGTTAACAAGATTATGTATAATGACTAGATATGTGATTATAACGCTATTCAGTGAGCCATCAGTTTTAGAACTGTAACTTGCTAAATATGGTTATGTGAGAGTGAACTATACTAAGAATAGTATTATTGTTATCCAGGTTCTTATAAGTGTTCATCTGTTTATTCATCTGTTCACCATTCAAAACCCTTAACCCATTTTCTTTTCTTTTGTCTCGTAACTCTATTTGATATCTAGAACCGAATTCCTTACCTATGATATCGATATCTTTTAAAAATTCATCGCAATGGTATATTTTCAGTTTTCATCATTTTTCTATTTGATAAGCAGTATTGACAACACATGTTCATATTTATAACTTTTATATTATCAGTAGAAAAGTGGCGAACAAGTTTTTGGCACTGTTGTCGGGGATGGTAAGTAATTCTGAAGATAAAAAATTTGGAGACTACGGTACACTTTTATATTTTTTTTATTTTATTTATATATCTTTTTTTTAATTTTTTAATTTTTGTGTTTAAAATGTTTACTAACATACATTGGGATAAGTTTTGTGGTGATTACATGATTGATAACTTAATTGATACATGTGTAGATGAAATTTGTTATGTTACGTCCTATGAAGAGTCAACATCCGAATCACTTGAAAATTTAGAATATTCCTCTGAAACCGAAAAATTAGTTAAAGAACATGATCCTATACCACCTTCTATAGATAAACCACCCTTAGTTGAGTTGAAGCAATTGCTTAGTCATTTGAAGTATGCATTTTTAAGAAGCAACAATACCTTACCCATTATCATTTCTGGTAAGTTATCTGATTTGTAAGAAGAAGCATTATTGGAGACAATAAGGGGTAGAATAAGGAGTATTGGTTGGCAAATTTCCGATATTAGAGGGATTAACCCTAATATAGTGATTCATTCTATTAATTTGGAAAATGATAGTAAACCTAGGATAGAAAGGTAATGAAGATTAAATCCACACATGAAGGAAGTTGTTAAGAAGGAGATTATTAAGTTACTAGATGTAGGAATTATCTATCCAATTTCATATAGTGAATGGGTAAGTCCTTTTTAATGTGTTCCAAAAAAGGGAGGTATTACTATAGTTCAGAATGAAAAGGGTAACTTAGTTCCTTCTAGGACAACAACTGGATGGAGAGTTTGTATAGATTATAGAAAATTAAATGTAACCACTAGGAAAGACCATTTCCCTTTACCATTTATAGATCAAATGTTAGAAAGGATATCAAGTCATGCATTTTACTATTTTCTTTATGGATTCTTTGGGTATTTTCAAATTCATATGAGGCCATATGACCAAGACAAAACCACTTTTACTTGTCCATTTGGTACATTTTCTTTTAGAAGAATCCCTTTTGGGTTGTGCAATGCTCCGGTTACTTTTCAAAGGTGTGTTTAAGCTATTTTTAGTAAGTATGTGGAGGATATTATGGAAGTTTTCATGGATAATTTTTCTATTTATGGAGATTCTTTTGAGAAATTTCTAGAAAATTTGGATAAAGTACTTGCTATATGTGAGGAAACTAATTTGGTATTGAATTGGGAGAAATGTCATTTTATGGTTAATGAAGGTATAGTTTTAGGTCATAAGATAGATGAGAAGAGAATTCATGTAGATATAGTGAAAACCGAGATCATAGAGAAATTACCTCCTCCCATAAATGTTAAGGGAGTAAGATCATTTCTATACCATGCTGGATTTTACCGAAGGTTTATAAAGGATTTTTCCATTATAACTAAACCTTTAACTAATTTATTAGTTAAAGAAGTAAAGTTCAATTTCTCTAATGACTGTTTAAAAGCCTTCAACACCTTAAAACAAGCATTAGTTTCGGGGTCCATAATTGTGAAACCAAATTGGTCCTGCCATTTGAATTGATGTGTGATGCTAGTGATGTTGCTGTTGGTTGCATGCAATTTATTATGCGAGTCACACTTTGTCTTCTACACAATGCAATTACACCACCACTGAAAAAGAGATGTTAGCAGTCGTATATGCATGTGATATATTTAGATCATATTTGATTGGTTCAAAAGTAATAGTTTATACAAATCATGCTGCTTTGAGATATTTGTTTGCTAAGAAAGATGCCAAAACTAGATTAATTAGGTGAATCCTTCTTTTACAAGAGTTTGACTTAGAAATAAGGGACAAAAAGGGAAGTGAGAATACCGTAGCTGATCACTTAAGGGACCTATAGGTGAAACTGGTGATACTGATGAACATTTTCCAGATTAAAATCTTATTTCTGTTAGACATATTATTGGTCCATGGAATGCCGAATTTGAAAATCATTTGGTTACGCATACTTTACCCTTTCATTTAGATTCTAATAGTGAGAAGAAATTTCTTAAGGATATTATATCATATATGTGGGATGACCCTTATTTGTTTAAAGTAGGTGTTGATGGTATTATTCACAGATGTATGGATGATACTAACTTTTCTTCAGTTTTAAGTCATTGCCATGATAGCATTTATGGAGGACATTTAGAACGAGCAAAAACCACTGCTAAAGTTTTAGAGAGTGGTTTTATTGGCCAACATTGTTCAAATATGCTAAAGATTTTATTCAGAATTGTGATAATTTTCAAAGAACATGAAATATAAGTCGAAGAGATGAGATGCCACTGAAAAACATCTAAGAAGTGGAGCTTTTTGATGTTTGGGATATAGATGTAGATTATGTTTCAAAATGGGTTGAAGCTATCCCATATGGTAAGAATGATGCTTCAGTTGGTTCTAAAGTTTCTTAAGCAACTATGTAGTAGATTTGGAGTTTCGAGGACCATTATTAGTGATGGAGGTTCACATTTCATTAATAAGACTTTTGAAAGCTTGATGTATAAGTATGGAGTACATCATAATGTTTCTACCCCTTATCATCCTCAGACTAGTGGTTAAGTAGAGATTTCTAATCGAGAAATTAAGTGGATTCTCAAAAAGACTATCTCGAATTCTAGGAAGGAATGGTTTACTAAGTTAAATGATGCATTATGGGCTTATAGAACAGCTTTTAAGACACCTATTGGTATGACACCCTACAAGTTGGTTTACGGAAAGGCATGTCATTTACCGGTAGAATTAAAGCATAAGG
Source organism: Euphorbia schlechtendalii (assembly GCA_949673415.1). NCBI lineage: Eukaryota > Viridiplantae > Streptophyta > Magnoliopsida > Malpighiales > Euphorbiaceae > Euphorbia > Euphorbia schlechtendalii. Next base: position 10,581 of record CATIWQ010408235.1, on the reverse strand, counting down.
CTTTATGAGCTTTGAAGAATTTGAATATGGATTTACACAAGGCCGGTGAAACAAGAAAGTTAGATTTAAATGCGTTAGAGAACTACATTTGTCATCATATGAAAATGCAAAGATCTATAAAGAGAAGACAAAACGGTGGCACGATGCTAAACTATGGGAAAAGAAGTTTAAGATTGGAGATAAAGTTCTTTATATAATTGCAAACTTCGCTTGTTCCCCGGAAAACTCAAATCTCATTGGAAGGGACCATACGAAGTTATTCAGGTATTTGAAAATGGAGCATTGGAATTGAAAGCCGGCAAAAGATACAAACCTTATCTTGAAAACAAATTTGAACAACAAGACGTTGATGTTCAATTATTATCTTCACCATAGTCATTCCAGGTTGGTAAATAGCGAATATTTATTATTATTATGTAATACGTTTGCTTTTCTTAGTTTTTATAGGTACTATGTCTAAAAAAATTGAAGAAATAGAAAGAATGAAGAAGGTTACAACCATAACTATAGATCACGCTCGTGAAATTATATAGAAAAACCTTATGTTCCTATTGTGAAGAATATTGCGACCGCGACTAAAATTCGCACTCGTGAAGTTATTTAGCAAAAAACTTTTGTTCCTAGCATGAAGAAAGTCATGATCGCGACATGCTTTCACGATCATGACACGGAAAGAATATGATTGTTGTAGATCACGATTAACATGTGATAAATGGCTGAAACTGCCATTAATATCTAGTTTGATGGAAAACTACTATATTGACTATTTAGACCAATTAGAGACCTATAAGAACTCTATATAAGGTCTAGATTGAACCTATAACCACAACAACCTTCATACAGTCTTTCTCAATATCTTATTCTCTCTTAAACATCTTTATTCTTCTCCAATTCAAAGCCTTTTCAAACTCTACTTCAAACAAAATCATGCCTCATGTTAAGAAAGCTGCCAACCGTAATCAAACCTCCAGCCAAAGAAGAGAACTTCCTAATTACCAAGAAGATTACGGTTGCCTTTTCCTATTTGTACTTGCGAGGAGGTGAAAAGATTCCAAATTTTGAACAAATTGGAGATCAATGATTTGATTTTTCTTGACTTGGTTTTCTTGGAGACATTAGGCCTGCATGAGCAAATGGGGAAGTATATCTTTGATTTGGGTTTAAGCATGTTTGTGGGGATGCGATTTCCACAAAATTGTGAATGGATTTAGGAATGTCTAGTGACATTCGATTTTGAAGACAAAAAGAAGAGGGTAATTCAATTTCTCAACCAAGGAGGACTATATACCATCACAAGAGAAATGATGAATACTTGGTTTGGTTTCGAGATTGAAAATTCATCAAACTTGATGGAATCATTTCAAGAAAATCGAGTTTGGGTAGATTTGATGGGTAAGCAAGTTTTCGATCCCAAAAATTCTCCAAATAAATTAATTAGGGATGATTGTATTCTCCTACTTCACACGTACCTAGCCACTTTAGTATTTTATCGAGTGGAGAACACAAAGGTTTAAAAGAGAGATTTGTTCGTTCTTTCTTGCATGATGAATAAGTAAAAAGTGGAGTTCATTGACATCATATGGGACAAGATGGAGAAGAATTCAACAAGCATGAGGAACAAGATTGGTGCGGATGAAATTATAACAGCCATTGTTATGGGAGCTCAAAGAGAACTTCCCTATGTTCAACAACCGGGTGAGTATTTTTTATAAATGGATGGAAACTACTTGAAAAATACCAGACTTCTTCAAGAGAATGATGGTACCTTTTCTTTCTACTTCTACTCCTACTCCAACCGCACTAGAAAACTAATCCCAACTAATGAAGACACTTCCGCCGACCCATCTGATCCTACTGCTCAACATCATCCTAGAAAGGCTCCGATGAATGAAGAAGAAGATGAAGATAATGAAGAAGAAGCTCTTGAAGACTAAAAGGCAAATATGCTGCAAAAGTTGGACAATTGCCAAGCGAAACTTGGAGTGATAAATAATGACGTGAAGATTATAAAGAAGAGTATAAGTCGATGCTTCGAAAATTACTATCTTTCGTTAGAAAACAAAACTGTCAATTTACTTCTAGTCCCCTAGATTCTCCTTCACAATAAATGAGTTTAATCTTTTCTTTTTCAAATTTTAGATTAGTTGTTTGTTTGTTTTTCATTTCTAATAAAGTCACTCACAATGATGACATTGTGTTCTCTAGTGTGAGGGGGTATTTGTAAAAAATCCAAAAACTCCAAAAAAATTAAATAAATTACAAAAGTTGAAGAATATGAAAATTTTTCTTGATTTTGTGTTATTTATACCTTATCCATACCTATACTATACTAAAGTTATTGTGAGTGTTAGGTATTACAAGTTTAATGTTAGTGCATCTTTCGAATAACTTGTTTTGAGTTTGAGTGCACGTTGAGAGTGTGAGCACTTTTGGCACAACACTTAGCATTTGGCAAGGATGAGTGGTGAGTAACATTCAATCGCAACATTCTAAGTAAGTTTCAGTATAATTTCAATGCAACATGAATTAGTATAAGTTATATAGTTTTAGTTTAAAGCTACTAATAAGTTAGTAGTGGAGTAATATCAAGTAGTGTTCTTACTATGAGTTTTATATTCTATTCTCAAAAGCGTCCTATAAGTATTGAGTGTGTCTAAAGAGTTGGGAAACTATAGCCATAATACTTTGAAAGTGATCAGAAAAGGATGAGGTTATTAAGAGAAAAATCAAAAGAAAGAGAGGATAACCAATGAGTTATGCAAAAGGTGAGGAATGGTACAGAATAGAAACTACAACCATTCAATGAGTGTAAAAACAAAAATAGCATAGCACGAAAAATGGGTGCAAAGTACAAGAAAAAAATGAGAGAAAGTGGTATGGAGCATAAAATGCAACTACTAAAAAGGGGAGAGTGGTAAGCAGCACAAAATGCAACCACTAAGAGTGTTTAGTATCACAGGTTACCTAAAAATGACTTGAGATCAATCTTTTACAAGTTTGCTCCCTTTGTCCTTTATACTTCATATTATACTCGAGAGAAGGAAATATTTGAGCAAAGACACAATTCGGTTGGCCCTCCAATAAGAGCAAAGGTGTGCAACTAGACTATATAGATTGCACATTACTAATTTTTGGGAAATTTTGAACTTTTACTTAAACTTTATGCAACGTGGGAATGTGGTACTCACTACAATAGTCTTTCGCCAAATGAAGTACAAACTTGAATTACTATTTTATACACTTCTGTTGTGTTTACCTTGATGCCAAGGCAAAAGTTAAGTGTGGGGGTGTGATAAGTGTATAATTACACTTATTACCTTGATATTTTCAATCATAAAACGATGTGGTTTAGAGTCATTTTATAATTCATATAAAAGATTTCATGTGGTATGTAGTTGTTTTTTATGCAAGTGCAGAAACAAGGAGAATCTTGGTATTGAAATGATCAAAGATGAAATTTTATGCAAAAAGAGTGAAAATGGTGCAAAAAGATGCGTGGAACACAGGGAATTAGCTTAGGATCGAAGTTGTCAAAGATCGGTAAAGTTTCAAAAAAGAATCATGAAGAAAAGCAAATATCACGATCGTGATACCTACTCGTGGTCGTGACTTGCCATTCTTCACAAACGGAAAGTTACCAATCAATGTTCATGATCGTGACATGTATCTCATGTTCGTGACTTGTGATGGTTTTGGATAACTCTTCTCAACTTACGACCACAGGATAAGAACGATCAACCGCCATCAACCTCAACCAACTATCAAACGAAAAGACACCTTTAGGCACATTGAAGCCACGAAAAGGTGCCTATCCATTGATGATAAGGACTAATTCTTGCATCCAATCACATTAAAGATGATGCAACAATTCAGCAACACACACAACTCTTGGTTTGGATAAACGTAACCCTTCGCACTCTATAAATAGAGTTCACATCAACCAATTTCGTGGTGTTACATGGGGAATAAATGAAGAAAACGTGTATGACATAGATAGGGAGTGAAAGTTATAGATTTCTCTAGTTCAAAGTGTTAGAGAGAAAAATGTATAAGTGATTCGATCTTGTTTCGATCACTAGATTTCTCTACATATTCGAGCGATTATCGTATGAGTGTAATTGCGAAGCACTTATCAGTAAAAGTTTCTATTCTTCAACATTCATTTGTTCAATATTCACAAAGAATAGCATCCTAGCGGAGGTTCTATACGAGTCGAAATTTAATTTAAAGTAGACACAAGAATTGTGAATTGAGAACTCCCATTAAAAGAGTGGATACGATTTGATCAGCTTTAGATTTCACTTGCATACCTTACAACTTTATTTTTTTTTCTACTTATACTTTCTAATTCGAAGTTTAAGATATGTCTATGTGTCATAACGAATATTTCGTCTTGCATCATTTATATTAGTCAACTTATATGCTTTCAAGTTGACTTTAAGAGTGATTTCGGTGTTAACAAGATTGTGTATAATCATTAAATCTATGATTATAATGTTGTTTAGTGAGTCAACATTTTTGGAGTGGTAACTTGCTTAATATGGCTACGTGAGAGTGACTCGTACTAAGCATAATATTATTGTTATCCAGGTTTTAATAAATGTCATAATTCGTTTACCCTAGATTTAGAAAAATCATTTCATGTGTTGCTCTGCGGTGAATTATAAGATATTTGGGCATCTAGAACAGAGTTTGTTGAAGTTTTCTAGTGTTTAAAACAACTTTCATTATTTTTCATATTTTACTCTATTATACTTATTCTTAGGGAATATCTATACACTTTTTATTTTCTCTAATCTGTTCATGTATCTGTTATTCATCAGTTCACCATTCAAAACCCTTAACCTATTTTATTTTCATTTGTCCCGTAACTCTATTTGAAATCCAGAACTGAATTCTGATAAGTGTATTATTACACTTATTATCCTGATATTTTTACTTATAAATCAATGTGGTTTAAAGTCATTTTATACTTCATATAAAAAATTTCACGTAGTATATAGTTGTTTTTTATGCAAGTGCAGAAACTAGGTGAATCTTGGGAGTGAAATGATCAAATATGAAATTTTATATAAAAAGATGCGTGGAACACAGGGAATTAGCTTAGGATCGAAGTTGACAAAGATCGGTAAAGTTTCAAAGAAGAATCATGAAGAAAAGCAAATGTCACGATCGGGATGCCTACTCGAGGTTGTGACTTGTCATTCTTCACAAACGGAAAGTTACCAATCTATGTTCATGATCGCGACATGTATGTCATGTTCACGACTTGTGATGGTTTTGGATAACTCTTCTCAACTTACCACCTCAGGATAAGAACGATCAACCGCTATCAACCACAACTAACTATCAAACGAAAAGACACCTTTAGGCACAATGAAGCCACGAAAAGGTGCCTATCCATTGATGATAAGGACTAATTCCTGCATCCAATCACATTAAAGATGATGCAACCATTCAGCAATAGACACAACTCTTGGTTTGGATAAACGTAACCCTTCGCACTCTATAAATAGAGTTCACATCAACCAATTTCATGGTGTTACATGGGGAATAAATGAAGAAAACGTGTATGACATAGATAGAGAGCGAAAGTTATAGATTTCGCTAGTTCAAAGTGTTAGAGAGAAAATTGTATAAGTGATTCGATCTTGTTTCGATCACTAGATTTCTCCACATATTCGAGCGATTATCGTATGAGTGTAATTGCGAAGCACTTATCAGTAAAATTTTCTATTCTTCAACATTCATTTGTTCAATATTCACAAAGAATAGCATCCTAGCGGAGGTTCTATACGAGTCGAAATTTAATTTAAAGTAGACACAAGAATTGTGAATTGACGACTCCCATTAAAACAGTGGATACGATTTGATCAGCTTTAGATTTCACTTGCATACCTTACAACTTTACTTTGTTTTCTACTTATACTTTCTAATTCGAAGTTTAGGATATGTCTATGTGTCATAACGAATATTTCATCTTGCATCATTTATATTAGTCAACTTATATGCTTTCAAGTTGACTTTAAGAGTGATTTCGGGGTTAACAAGATTGTGTATAATCACTAAATCTATGATCATAATGTTGTTTAGTGAGTCAACATTTTTAGAGTGGTAACTTGCTTAATATGGCTACGTGAGAGCGACTCGTACTAAGCATAATATTATTGTTATCCAGGTTTTAATAAATGTCATAATTCGTTTACCCTAGATTTAGAAAAGTCATTTCATGTGTTGCTCCGCGGTGAATTATAAGATATTTGGGCGTCTAGAACAGAGTTTGTTGAAGTTTTCTAGTGTTTAAAACAACTTTCATTATTTTTTATATTTTACTCTATTATACTTATTCTTAGGGAATATCTATACACTTTTTATTTTCTCTAATCTGTTCATGTATCTGTTATTCATCAGTTCACCATTCAAAACCCTTAACCTATTTTATTTTCATTTATCCTGTAACTTTATTTGAAATCTAGAACTGAATTCTGATAAGTGTATTATTACACTTATTAGCATGATATTTTTACTTATAAATCAATGTGGTTTAAAGTCATTTTATACTTCATATAAAAAATTTCACGTGGTATGTAGTTGTTTTTTATGCAAGTGGAGAAACTAGGTGAATCTTGGGAGTTAAATGATCAAGGATGGAATTCTTTGTAAAAAGAGGGAAAAAGGTGTAAAAAAATGGGTGGAACACAGGGATTTGGCTTAGGATCGGAGTTGTCAAAAATCGACAAAGTTGCAAAGAAGAATTATGAAGAAAAGCTTTATTCATGATCGTGACACCCATTCGCGGTTGCGACTTGTCACCCTTCATAAATAGAAAGTTGCCAACCATTGTTCACGATCATGACATGTAATTCGCAGTCACAACTGGATAAGAACGATCAACCACCATCATCAACCAGATGAAAAGACACTTTTCGAAGTAAACCAATCAAAAAAGGTGCCTTTCCATTGTGGATAAGGATGAACTTTGCATCTAATCATATTGAAGTGATGCAACCCTTCGCCAATGGACATGACTCTTCGTTTGGATAGATGCAACCCTTCGCACTCTATAAATAGGGTTCACATCTAACCAATTTCATGGGGGGAATAATGATATGCATGGTGGGCAATGTATAATAGTGTGTGTGTGTGTATGAAAGAGAGTGAAAATACCATAGATTTCGCTACGTTCAAAGTTATAGTGAGAAAAATGTATAAGTGATTCGATTCTTATTTTAATCACTAGATTTCTCCATAAATTCAATAGATTGTTGAATGAGTGTAATTGCAGAGCACTTATCATTAAAATTTTTCATTCTTCAACATTCATTTATTCGATATTCACAAAGAATACCATCCTAGCGGAGGTTCTGTACAAGTCGAAACTGAATTCAAAGTAGACGCATGAATTGCAAGAATAGATGATTCCCATTAAAGAGTGGATACGGTTTGATCAATGATAAGTGTATAGTTACACTTATTTTCATATTAATTTTATACACTAAACAATACAATTAAGTCATTTTTATACTTCATATAAAAGATTTTACTTGGTATGTAGTTACTTTGGATGCAAATGCAGATACTAGGTAAATCTTGGGATTAAAATGATCTAAAGTGGAATTCTATGAAAAAAGAGTGAAAAAGGTGCATGGAACTTAAAGATTTGGCTTAGGATCGAAGATGTCAAAGATCAGTGAAGTTACAAGGCGAATTCTAAAGAAAAATGCAATTACAGTCGTGACTTGTTCTTCTTCAAAACAGAAATTTACCAATCAAAGATTCATGGTCACGACTTGTACAAATCACCATCGCGACTTGGATGGTTTTTTGGTTTAATCTTCTTAACTACCAACCGCTAGATAAGGATGATCAACTGCCATCAACTACCAACGAATAGACACCTATCAGAAATCAACCAATCATGAAAAGGTGCCTATTCATTGTGGATTAGATTGAAGCTTCTCAACCAATCACAATGAAGTGATGCAATCATTCACCAATGGATACAACTCTATGTATGGATAGACGCAACCCTTCGAACTCTATAAATAGGTCTCCAAACCTTACAATTTCGTGCAATCAATCAGAGGGAAAACATTAGAGTGCATGAGAGAGATATAGTCTGCGTATAGAAAGATAATTCGCTACAATCTTAAGTGTTAGCGATCACTAGATTTCTCTATATTCTCGAGCGATTGTTGTTTAAGTGTACTTGCAAATCACTTATCAATAAATGTTTTCATTCTTCAATATTCGTTTGTTCAATATTCGCAAAGAACAGCATCCTAGCGAAGGTTCTGTACGGGCTTAGACTGAATTCAAAGCAGATGCAGGAATTGCGGGAATTGATGACTCTCACTAAAGATTGGATACGGTTTGATCAACTTTAGCTTTCACTTGCATACCTTACAACTTTGCTTTGCTTTCTACTTATACTTTCTATTTCAAAGTTATTGATATGTCTATGTGTCATAATGCGTATTTCGTGTTAAGTCTTTTATATTAATCAAGTTATATGCGTTGGAGTTAATTTTAAGAGTAGTTTCGGGGTTAACAATATCGTGTATAATCATTGGATCTGTGATATAATGCTGTTTAGTGAGCAAACATATTTGGAATGGTAACTTTCTAAATGTGGCTATGTGAGAGCGACCCGTACTAAGCATAGTATTGACGTTGTCCAGGTTTATATAATTGTCTTAATTCGTTTGTGCTAGGTTTAGAAAAGTTATTTCATGTGTTTCTCTGCAACGAATAATTGAACATCTGGATATTTTGAACTGAGTCTGTTATATTAGTTTAGTAAATCATAATATCTTTGTTGAACTTGCATGTTTTCAGTGCTACCCTTATTTCGTAGGAAAAATCTATATATTTAGATTCTCTAATCTTTCATATATATATTTACTCATTCTTCATTCTAACCCTCCTATCCAAATCATCAAATCTATTTTATTTTCTTTATTCTGTGTTCCTTATTGATCTTTAGACTTGGTTCCTTCCCTGTGGGTTCGATATCTTTTAAAACTAGATCGCAACTGTATACTTGCAGTGTCATCATTTTTCTATATGATAAGAGGTACTGACAACACCTATTCTTTACGTGAACAAGTTTTTGGCGCCATCAATATATAGCCAAATCTTGCGAACAAATTATTAAACTTATCAGTAGAAAAGTGGCGAACAAGTTTTTGGCACCGTTGCCGGGGAAGGCAATTGCGTTCTAAATATCAAATTGCCGGGGAAGGCAAGTGCGTTGTACAAATTAATTGCTGGAGATATGGTTTTTATACTAATTATATCTATTTATTTCATTTCCTGTATTATACAATTTTCTAATCTTATTCTAGATATGAAAAGATTATGAAATAATCATCTTGGAAGTGAAATGTCATAATATTTCATCTTAATTCTTGATAAATAGAAGATTTTCTTCTATTTTCCTATTCACGTTCGCGACTTCCATTCGCTCTCGTGAATTCCTAATTAAACTTTCAATTTCTCAAAATTCTGTTACTCACAATCACGACCTAGGATCATGATTGTGACGTGAGCGAAAACTGCAGCAGTTTGAGCAGTTTTCTGAAATTTCTCTCAAATTCTACACATAGGGTGTGATTCTCATAACTCTTCACTTCAGATATCCGAAATTCCTTTTCTTAAAATTAAAAATTTTTTTTATAAACCTTGAAATCAATCAACCCTTTTTCATCAAAATGGTTCACTCAAACAAATCTGTTCTTATTCCTCCTTCAGACCTACAAGAATGGTATGAAGCACCTTTTCCTATTCACTCTCGAGAGGAAGGTGATCATTTCAAAACCATCATGGATGCAGATTTCACTAGTTCTTATGTCATTCATAAGAATAGTTTCATTCAATTACGAATCTATGAGAGGGTAATGTATTACCTTGGAATCCTAAACATCGTTCTCTATTCCTCTATGAATACTAGGAACAGTGAAGATAACTGCAAGGAAATGCTGATTTCATTAGTATGGATGAAATCTAAGATGAATTGTTTGAGTATCGACATAAAGGAAAGAAGTATAAATTATCAAGGAAGAAGTTGGAGTAGAATTTGGGGTTCCCTAAAGATTGTTACTACAAAATACTTCCTGGTTGAGATCCACTACCGACATGGAATCGCCTTACTGGAAAGGATGAATACAAAAAGGACTCCGCCTATAGCCAGTGGATCCGAGACCCCTGTTTTCTCACTTTACACTTCTATTTAAGTAGTGCGCTTTTTGGCAGATCTAGTTTCGAAATTGTCATTCCTGAAGAATTGTTTATCTTGGTAGCAGTTTGGAATGGCATACCTGTGGATGTATCGGGGATTATGATGGGGACTCTTATGTCTGCCACAATTGATCCTAGTAGGATAGCGAACACGTGTCGAACTATGGTAAATTTGTTAGGGTAAATTGGGAGATTACTAAGTGGTGAAGAAGTCTTTACCGATGAAGATGAAATTCCGGAGTTAACTACGGAAATTTTCTTCAAGCAGGGATTTCTAACCAAGTGTATTGGTGAGAATGGGATAACCTATGATTGGAAATCATGGGATGAGAGAGTAGAAGC